>KV921050.1:14542-29077 GCA_002081555.1 Protostelium mycophagum | reverse complement strand
GTAGCGAGCGGAGTGGTGACGGGAGGAGGGCGGGAGGGAGTGGGCTGTGGGGGGCGGATCACCAGGGTTGGTCGAGGTGATGGTGTCGCCTGTCGAATTTTGAGACCTTGATACAAACCGCAACATGACAAACACACAAAAATCTTCACCACTCTTCATCGCAGCTTTTTCACCCCACAGTTCAAACAGTTGTGGTTCGCACCGAAATAAAACAGAGTCTAAATTTAGATTCTGACCTGTGGAGCAGCCTGAGGGGTTGGCGTCGCCGGCGCACTCTGAACGGGCGGGGTGTAAACAGCCGGTGTTGGTGAAAAGACCGATGGTGCCACGTTGTAGACGGGAGCGGGGGTGACCTGAGGTGAGAGGTTGGGAGCAGATGTCGGAGTCGACGGGGTGGGTGTCTGTACTACCTGGGGGGGAGGGGGGGAGGTAACCTGAGGTGAAGGTCTAACCACAGGAGGTGAACTGTGTGGCACTGAAAAATTCTCAGAAAAAGATGTACTTAAAATATGTCGGTTTGTTTCTGCAGCTCCGCTGCAGACATGGAGAAACGGCTCCAGAATTACGCACGGCCTTGAAAAAGAGGGCTACTGTAACATCAGAATGAAACTCACATGTGGGGGGAGGGGGGGAGGCGGCAGATTCGGTCTTTCTGAACTGATCAGAAGATACTGAAAGCCTTGTTTGTGATGGGACTCTGTTTGTGGATCTGTATCGAGCTGACGATCATCAATAAAATGTAAAGACATCGTGATCATCATCATCGTAAAAGACTGTGAAGAGGTTTAAAGGTGATTTCCACGGTTATCACCGTCATTTGTTGCTCAAAACTGTTGGAAAAATGGCATTCTTACTGCAAGCAAAGACAAGAAAATAGAACTGCCGAACTATCGCGTCTTATTGGTGTTTGTGGTAAAGCCACAACAAAGACACATCCATGCTGCAGAAAGAATAAAGACGTACCCTTCCAATTTTTGGATCTCTCATCAAAGGCTCGTGATAGTGATACGGCATCACGATACATCACAGAATTCTTTGGGCTCGTCTTAAAAGCGTTTCTCCACACTAAATTTACGTCCTCTAAAACCTAGGGGAGTTTTAGAGGATGAAAATGTATGAAGACGGAAAAATCACCTCTGAGGAAGATGTATAGGCATTTTTGTTAATTTTGTCCATGATGGTACCCAAGTCCATCGGCTGCTTCACTATGTCGAAATAATCATGTAATCCTAGTCCTTCTGCATCGAGCGGTTCAACAAACATCTCCGCATTCTACCCATTTCAGACTCCAAAAGAGGTATCATGTGCTCACCTCCATCTGCATAATCTCACGGACTATGATACTAAGAATGGGGATGGGCGCGTGGTCTTCCATCTTTAACAACGTAAAAGTTGAGATGAAGGGGTACGCAGATTGAGCCTTTTAATCGAGCGGGACTTGATAAATGAGGGATCGAGAACCGATCGAGAAATTCATCAATCCCGCCAAAAGAAGGATTGACGGGTGAACTTTTCTGGAGGTCAAGACGACCCCTCTCCAAGACAAATGAGGCACGTCTGAACGATTCTGAGCTCAATCCGCTCGATCATAGAGCCCTGTCATGTTTTGATCGAGTTGAATTCTGAGGAGTCGTTCAATTGTTGATCACCCCTGTTAGCAGCACGATAGCTCTTAAAGTCTAGAAGACCTCACATAGAGAAACATCAGTCAAGTAAAATAGCAGGCAGCAGAGAGAGATCGCATAGCGCGAGTGTTTTAGAGGCGGCTGTTGACTTCACATAAGCCAATGCCCAACAGGAAAGACATTATATAAAAAGAGGGTATTGTGTTTTTCAAAGTCGATTCGCGAAGTGCGAAAAGTTTAGCCGAGCTGTCAAAAATTTGCCCGAGCTGCAGCATCAAGTCTCAAGTCATGGCAACAATCATCGAGCGTCCACAGGTAATGACGCCTCGCAACGTCGGTTCATGTGTTTCATTCTGATTCTATTCAAGTCCTGAGTCCGTATTCCACCGTTCGAAAGTGACCTTCGAGCATTTCTCTAGGTAACAACACGCCTGACCCAACGTTGTTCATCTTTGTCTTTTATCAGGTTCATATCAGGTTTCGATTCCGTATTGCCCACCGTCCATTCACCAGAGACCACACTCGAGTCGTCTAAAGGTAAGATTCCGACGCTCCAGCCGAACTCTTGGCCTCTCCACATTCGAGACGGCGTTGGATCATCTTACGAATTCTGGTTATCGATTCAGATTTTGATACAAGACTACTGCCCCCGACAACGCCATTCCCGTCACCGCCACTTTCTCAGACGGACAGAGCTCGATACGTAATTCTTATGCCAAAGCAGAAGATGTTTGTCTTGCTACTCTGCAGACCACCCCCGCCGGTGAGTCTCGACTTTCTTATTCTCTATATTCTCAGGGCCGCTACGGGTCTCTAGGGCCTCTCAGAGGGGTTACTTTGCCTGTTTTAGTCATATGTTATCATATGAATCAGAAGAATGATTGAGGAGTGTTTTCAATCCATTATGGCAGCAATCTAAAATAGAAAATGCAAAGGTTTTCTTGAAGGAAGAGTCCACAAGAGCTTACAGCAATTTCTCAAGGTACTGACTTGGTAAATCAGTGTACAAAGTTTGTCACCACGACAAGGAAAGGACCATGAAAACGAAGTGATCAGTCGAAGTCATATGGTGTTTATATGCGTGCACATGTTTGAGTAAAGGTCGTGTTAGCGCGGACATCTCAGGCTCCATGGCCAAGTTGGCAAGGCGCTTCCCTAGTAAGGAAGAGATCATGGGTTCGAGTCCCATTGGAGCCTACTTTTTAGATTAAAGCGATCAATTATTTTAATCGAAGTCCTTGGTTCTTGACAAAGATTTTGAGCTTTTGTAAGAGCATCTTTACCCTTATTTGCACGCACAACCCACAGCAAGCATTCAGTGTGTGTTGAGTTGCACTATAATAACCTCTTTTTATGATCTCGCGAATCTCCAATTTGAAGATTCACTTGATGTCCCAAAAATGGATAAAAATACAGATGATTCTTGAAATCATGGTATACTATTCAGAATTATTTGGGGTGGGCTGCTGTTTGTTGGGCTCAACAATGTTAAAGTTTTACTTCAATCCACCAGCACTCGCCTTTTGTCGTTTTTGTATTCGAGAGCAAATCTTTGGTCCGGGTTGTGTTGTATGATGTGCAAGTTGGCATCATAAAATGAAGTTGGTGAGCAAGGAAGATTTCGTTAATCCTCTAAAACATCCCAGTATTGTTTAGGTCTCAATCCATCGGCACCGTGCCTCTTATTAGGGCATAAGGATACACACATACTGCTAGATTGTGCCCTAGAGTCGCAGTCTCTGCTCAGGTTGATATTATATCTTCAGATCAACACATCAATTCTAAACACCGAATCAGATTCATTCCTGCTCTTGCACAAAGAAGAGGAGATATTCATTTGAAAGATACTGAGACCTCTTGTATCAGAAACATAAAGGGGAAGGTTCTCATAGACAGCAGACCCAGATATCAAACACCGTCATTTGATCTGATAGACACAGCCGAGGTATGTTAGCTCAATTTTTGTTTGTTTTGGACTTTAATGATTGTGATCAGATCGATGCAGTGTTGATCTCCACTGTGGAGAATGCATTAGCTCTTCCATTCCTGACAGAGCACACAAATTTTAGAGGGAAAGTCTTTGCAACTGAGCCCGTCATGCAACTCCTGAGGTAACTTCTAATTGAAATTTGAATCTTTATCTCACAATTAAAAAGTCAAATTAATATATTATTTTTATTGAAAATATTACAGACAAATCATGGAGGAGTTAATCTATTGGGACACACAAAGCCACGCTGAAGAACATCCAGAGTGGAGAGACCCTCGCAATTTGAGGTTGGACTTCGCTTCTGAACTGCAGCACTTTTCACAGAAATCGCCCCTACCATTACAATTTATTTTATATATAAGAAGTTATTGAAAAATATAATATGTAAAATGAAATAATTAATTATTTTTTTTTCAATAATTTCTGAAAGAAAATGAATCTAATGAAATTTCGCAGAGATTTACCGGAGAATTTCTCAGACGCTCAGAGGTGGTCATCTCTATATTCCCGCCATGATGTGGACGCATGCATCGGAAAGATAACTTCACTTTCCTATTTACAATCAGAGGTGTCAGCATCATGTCTCTTCCTGAAAATTCATTGAAATTTCGCAGAAAATTTTCGGAATGACGGTCATGCCTGTCAGTTCAGGATATGCTATCGGCGCCTGTAATTGGGTCATTTCTGTACAGAAACAAAAGGTACCTCGTTGTAGTTCCCCAAAATCCGTCTGAAATTTCAGTCAATCCTCAAGAATTTTCTCAGAAAATGCGAACGTTTTGCGTAATTTCATTGAAATGTGAAGATCGTATACATCAGTTCTTCTTCGTCTACATCGAGGCACCCCGAACCGTTTCATTCGAATGAGCTGTACGGCGCGGATCTGATGATTATGGGATCACTCAACAGAGAGATCAATGCGAACCCAGATGCCATGTTCAATGATTTGTGCCAGCACACGAGTGAGTTTTCATGATATTTTATTTGAAAAAGCATAAAAAATTATGATGTCATTGTTTTTTGCTGTATGAATGTGGAAGGCATCTCGCATCGCAGAGTCTTAGATCTGCGAAGTTTCCGCGATCCAGAAATGTGACAAAAAATGTTGAATAAAAGTAAAAAGATGCAGAAACGACACTCACGGCGGGGGGCAATGTGCTCATCCCAACACAAACATCGGGCATCATCCTGGACTTAATCGAACTCATGTACAGGTACGAAATTCCCCGGAAATTTCGTCGAAAACTGGATGAAAATTCGAGTCGTTCTGAGAACTTCAGATTCTTGGTGCAGAATTCTATGAATAGTATTCCGATCTATTTGGTAAGTCCTGCGGGTGATTACATATTGGCATATTGCAACATCGTCTCAGAATGGTCAGTTTTCTATTTTTGAAATTTGAATTTTGTAACGGCCATCAAGAACAAGAATGATTCGAAAACTTCAAATTTCATCCCGAATTAAAAAAAAACCACTTAAATTATAAAATAAATTTCCAAAGTGGTCTCCGAAAATTCAAATTAAAAGATTTCACACATTTTATTTATGAAAATTCAGGCTATGTAAAGCGAGACAAGAGAGAGTGTTTCTTCCGGAACCACCGTTTCTATTTGAAGAAATGAGAAAGTTGGACCGTTTGACTTGCCTGAAAGACGTCAATTACAGTACGGACCAACACACACAGAACCCCACGTAATCCCATTCAAAATTTGAATCTGAATTTTGGCGGGAAAAATGACCGTTAAAAGGGCGGGAAGTTTGAAAAACATCAAGGAGCCTTGTATCGTCTTCACTGGCCACACGTCTCTGAGGATGGGCCCTGTGATTAATTTGATTAATGCTTGGGGAAAAAACCACAGAGATGCTCTCATATTTATTGGTAAATTTCTGATGATCTACAACACTGTAAAAATGGAATTTCAAGATTCTTCAGTGAAATTTCGTTGTATATCTGACGCGTTGTAGATAGCGAACACGACCACGAGATGGCATTATTACCTTTTGTAGTGGACGATTTCAAGATGAAAATATTCTACTGCCCTATCGACCCACAATTCAACAGCAATGATGCGAATAATATATTACAACAGGCACACCCGAAGCATGTCGTCATGCCTCAATCTTATTTTTCTGCCACCGGGTGAGTTGTCTATTTACAGCGTTGTAGAGGGTCGAAATACAAACTCATTCTCTCATTTGTGGAGAGCTCGATAATATTTCTTAAAAATAAAATTAATAAATGATTAGGATGAGCACAAGAGGCATCTTTATACCACCAGACGTGAGGAATTGCAATCTCCGAATGATCACGTGACTGAATCATTGTAGATGGGATGTACGCTGATATCTCACCAAGATATCGTCAAAGTTCCTTTCAAAGTGCCTTTCCAAAAAGCAGAGATATCAATGCAGGTGAGAAAATCATCTCGTTAACAAACGCGGTTCGGTACCGTGACACTTTGCAGTTATCCCAATCCTTGGAGCTGAACAAGACGGTTCGTGATTACGTCATCACACACGTGGACGCATCACTAGAGTCACGTGATAACCGTCTACAACTTGGACTTTTAGAAAGCGACAGGACGAGACCCAAGATGCTGTGGTCATCGGCCCTCATCACACCCCAACATATTTTCACTGCACTCGTATCTGTACGTTTTTCCTTATGATTTTTTGAGCATCTACAACTCTGTAGAAACGACATTTTATGATATCATGATGACGTATATAGAAGATGGGCGTGAGGAATGAGCAGTTGTTTATCACAGAAGAGGACGTCGCAGGAGCACATGCTCATAAGATCAGGCTGGAGGGCAGAGAGATCGTCCGAGTTGTAGACAACCAAATCACCATCGTTACAGAAGATCCACAGCTTCGGGAGCAACTGAAGAATGTCGTTTTATCACTCATAAATAGATGATAACATTTCGAGTAGTTTTCATTGGAATCTCCCAGAAATTTGAATACTCTACAACATTCTTGGCAAGGGTTTTTTAACATTTATTTGCGTCTTCTTTGTTTTCTGCAGAAGGGTGGTCCCATTTACCAGGTAGTGGATGACAGGCACAATATTGCCTCCACATGCCATCTTTCTTCCAGTGCTTCTGAGCTACCTTGTCTAAACCGTGTGCTAATGAATAGCAGCCGAAGTTGCAAGGCTCGCTGTTGATCTGCTGCCAGAAGGTTGGATTGTTCGGCTGCAGGTGGTTGCCGTATGTGATGTACCAAGGCTTCAAGTTTGTGATGGCTGAAGCGACATATCCATAAGAGCTCCCTACGGTGCAGAACAGCTCTGCTGATTGTGAAAGGATGAGCATGTCGATGATGCCAGATTCTTCAGAGCCGGGGTTGCCATTATTGGACTCGCTGCCTATCTATGATTCATTAATTTACGGGATATAATGGTGTAACTCACGTCTGTGAAGACGATTTGGTATGGCTCAAGGCATGTCTTCAGAGTGGGGTGTACCTCCTAGTGTATTTTAGTTTTTTATTTTTTTAAAATCGAATCGCGTCTACTCACACTTGGTTTGTCTGTTGCAACGAAGAATTTGATTCTATCTTGCTGTAAATATTGCCATCGTGTGACCATGGCTTTTGCCGCCTCACAGAACTCTATGGTCGGAAAACGGACGATGTTAGGCCACTTCATTGTGCGCATCTGTAAACCCACGAAAATGTCAGCGTTAAAATCTTTAAGCATTCTATTCGTGTCAGCTTCATCAAGCCACCAAAACAATCAAACACCCACCCATCAAGCTTCTGCTGGATATGGGGCTTCGGCTTAAAAAAACGCCGAAAAACTTGCCCAAAGACTTCTTTTGTTGGGAAATACTTGGCGAACCACTTCTCATAGTTTGGATTCCGTTGCAGTAGAGGTACAATGTAGTCATATCCGTAATAATTGACCAATTTCGTCTTGTCATCGATCGGTGATTTCAGAAGTTCTGTCAAGTCTGTGCAATTCAATAAAGGGAATATGTGGTAGTTTTCAGGGAAGAATGCACTTTAAGAGGTGAGGATGTTCAACGTATTGATCGAATTCGCATGCACACTGGCAGTCTCCACGGATTTAAATTGTTTAAACTCAGCTTACTATCGTAAGGACCAACATCCACAACTTTCTCGCTTTTGACGATAGCTGGTCCATCGAATTCAATGTCGGTCGCATCCACATCTCCAATCATCCACTTCCCAGACGCATTCTCTTCTCTTTTCAATGTATTCAAATACCTACTTGTATGAGATACTATTAATTGCGAGACATGTTCAGACTCACTTGCTTTGATTGCGCCAACTAAAATCACAAGGCAAATCGAAAAACTGTTCGGCGATACTGTTCGGACCCCACATGTACACTCGATCAGTGAGCATTGCCAATACTAAGCCGTTCATGATGACTGTGAGACGGTTTCCCCAACCGACATGATTAAGAGGATTATTAGTGAGGTATTTCGCCTCCAACGCCCCTTTTGCTGAACTTGTGGCTCGGTTGTGGCGTTCGATATACCTGTATACCGATCAGTGGACGTTTTTTATGTGCATGATGCATACTTCTCGAAAAGTTCCTCTAATGTCCGATTCTGGTCAATCGTTGGAAACCATCTGTTCGCCCGCCATATTTCCTCTTTAGATAATGTCTTGCTGCTCACAAAAGGTAAGAGGATCTCAGGACGCTCTTGAAATATGATTTTCTCAGCATAAATTGTTTTTTCCTTTGGAGGCTGCAGGGTGATGTTTTCTCCATCTCGTGATGTATCACGACCTCCAGAAGAGGTAGCTGAATAGAAGAGGCACACTAGAAACCATGTGATAGTTATAACAATCCAATATGTCTTGGCTGTGCGAGCTTGCCCTGCACCTCTGGACATGTTGGGCTGAGCGCAGCTTCCCTTTGTTAATACGTAAATCGGTTTCGTTGACGCGAACTACAACGAATCTAGAAACATTAAATTATTTATAACAGCGGATCTTCCAGATCTTATCCCTCAGGAGTCAATCTCTGGCTACAGAATAAGTTTGCCTGATTTGGGGGAGGCAGTACCGATCAGCGATTCTAATTTTGGTAACAGCTGTTTCGCGTCAAAATGTTGCAGATAATTCATTCTGTCTCACCTTTTCAAAAGTGATGCGCTTACTGGGTTTATCTTCCCAGCAGCATTTTATCAATGGTCCAAGCTCTGACGACGACGGAAGGGGCGGGCGCTTTCCCTGCTTCACCACCTGTACAGATCAATACGATCTACAACTCGTTTTCAAATAAATCTCACTGTGTGCACCAGACGGTCGAAGCTCAAATCTTCAAACGGCAGAGATTTGGTTGACATTTCGTACATCAGCATTCCAAAAGAATACACGTCAGATTCTTTTGTGTAATCTTGGCCTTTAAAGGCTTCTGGCGCAACGGTGACGGGTGTTCCAATGATGCTGCCCAGTTCTTCCCCTTTCAGTCTCACTTTAGAGAAGCCATAATCTGTTATGCGTATCTGACCCAGATTGTTGACCAGGATGTTGGTAGAAGTGATCCCACCGTGTATAATAGGTATTGGTTGCGAATGTAAGAATAGCATGCCTTTGACGACCTGTCAGTGTCAGAGTGACAATTTGACATATTGCAGATCACCTCGTGGGCGATAAAAGTAATGGCACTTGCTGATAGATTATGACCATAGATAATCTAAGATATTAAGCTTTTTGTTATCAAAAGAACGATGTGATGAGCGAACAAAAGTAAAACAATAATACCTGTTTCAAGTTCATTGGGAACAACTCTGTGACCACATGTACAGCTCCAATACTCGTTGTACTCGTCCCCAAGATCATTGCCTGCAAAGAATCAATCACTTTTTCACAGTAAATTCCTTTACCAAATTGGGATGCCGCAGCCGACTCAAATTTAGTATTTCTTTTCGAAACACAATATCGGGCATCGTGTCAACCATGGGTGTGATGCGAATCTCCAGCCGTTTCAATGAGACTGTCGTTTTGTTCCACGTCCCGCTGGAGACTTGACCAAAAGAACCGTGCCCCAACTGCTCATTAACCAAAATGTGTTCCCAGGGCACGTCCATTTCAAACATCAGGATGCGAATGTCGCCGAGATTATTCGGCTGATCTGTCGAGAAGTAAGGAATCGGTAAGCTATGTTGAGAGCTCACTCATGGTGAAGGCGTCTGGCTCGAATATCATCTGTTTTAGAACGATGCTTCTTCTTCTAACTGTTTTTGAACGGTTGTTTGCTTCTTGTTTGAATTTTAAACTCAACGAAGTGAATCTTTTGTTCATTAATGAGGATTAAATGTTTTTCAATCATGACATGCCACTCACTCTTCTTGGTTCATTTTCCCCCTTCTTTCGACGTCGATGTGCAAACAAAGTCGATTGAACCACGACCATGTCAGATCATCCCCCACCAAAATCCTTAATGCTCTAAAACAATCGACCACATCGATCTCATTAGATTTCCCCTGTTGATTATTTATTTTTCTCTCAATGAGGAACTTGGAACACCAATCGAAAAGAATTATAATTATATGCTTACTCTGTCAAAGCTTTGAAAAACTTGCAGAGTGTGCTCAACCTCGATGTTGGTTGTATGGGGTGATGTCATCCCATTTTCTAATGCCTCCAGAAATCGAGGTGTGACTATTGTGCAATCAGCTTTAGAAGATGATTAAGGCAACCACTCACTCAGTGGACTTCCATTCGCCAGTGACGGAGACCGTGATCTGACCTTTCTGTTCTGTAGAGAAGTATCACTATGATGATTCTGAATAAAGATCATTAACACAACCTCTTCATTTTTGTCAAGGATTTCTACAATTTCTCTTCTGATGCTGGTGGATTTATCCTCCAAATTCTTCACAGTGACACGCAGTGTACTCAAACTTGACTGTCTTTCCATCGATCCTTCCAAGCCGTCAATCAATGGCAATGTATTTTAATCACCTCTTTTTGTCACAATGCTTGTCTGTGACACAGTGAGAGATCCTCTTCGTGAGGCAGGTCTCACACCACTGCGCAATGCATCACTTGAATCTGTAGAACTAGCTGGTGTGAGTGCGTGAGAGTCACCATTTGGAGTGCTCGGTCGGGTTCCTTCATCATTTAGATTTCGCCGCAACAGATCAGGTTGATGCAATACCTTTTGGTGATGGAGGTGTTGGCATGTCGATCTCGGTGTGAGATTTCCTTCTTGTAGGTTTGTCACCTTCTAAAACAAAATGTGTGACAATCGGTGGCAACCTGAAATGCAGTCAGCCTCATTCGACATCACTACCAGGCTCACCTAGGAGCGTCATTCTGTGCGAGGTTGAATCGTTCACTAGAGGCTCTCAACAGAGTCATGTCAGCTGTATTTCAAAAGAGTGTAGCTTCCACTGCCGTTGTGGTCGCGACAAATTTATCAAGTTCAGGAGAACAAACTTCTGTCTAAAATTATTTTCAGGTGACCTGAGGTCATCTCTATTTGGAAATAAAACCACCCCCTCTCCAAACATTTACAACTAAAAAGCCCATTTCAACGCAAAGAGACCGAATCACCCTGAAGAGGCTCGCACGTTCAAGAGGCACAGAGCATCTTATAGACGTGCCAACCTCTCATTGACAGTGACGCATGAGTGGGAGGTTCTTTAACATTCTCCACGTTGCTAAGGAGATTGCAGTGGAGACTTCATCCGCAGGTATTTTATTTTGCAAAATGTACAACGCTCTGGAGCCAGGTGGTGCTACCGTGATGGAGCTAAGAACCGAGTCTCCGCGACGAGGCTACGGTTCACGTCTTTACTATTGATGGTCCTCATCTTGATCATGTCAATGATCACATTACCAAAAAGCTCTTCAAATCTAAAAACGAATGACATGACTCAAACCCCCACCTTCCCGTCCTCGTCCAAAAAATTCTTCAACATAGAGGACAGCGTGTCAGGCTCTGCGGTGCGCTCTATACGATCCAGCCTTCGCAACCTCTCATCAGCTAGTTCTTCATACGAATTGAAACCCATGACCTTTTTGTACCGGTTTTGCAGTGTCTCTCGGCTGGGGGCACTGTTGGTGGGCCGCGGGGGTGTTTCGTGGTCGAAGGTGCTCTTGCGGGTGTCGGCGCTGGGATTTCTTCTGGTGCGGGAGATGGGCTGTTTGGTCCCATCGGGAAAGATGAAGGCGGTCTCACAGACAAGCATCCCCGTCTCTTCTGGTCGGGATATTGTTGGAGACTTTTAGATGTGAGTGAAAATGACACTTCTAATCATTTGAAGACACTGATGATAGTCATACTGACCATGTGTGTTGGGATCACCGACAGCGATGGCTCCGCACTCCTCGGAGCTCTTGACCTGATCCTTCCGGACATCATCCCCGGAGATGCTGGTGGATGTGGTGACGTCATTTGATAGGGCGAATACCCGAGCGCCGCGGCGTGACGCTCCATTACTTGCTGTTGGAGCATCTGATTCTGTGCCACCATCTCTTTCAGTTGCATTTTATAACGTTGCATCAGGAATTGCTCTTTCATTTCTGTCAACTCTGTAGATTTTAGAAATTTATAACACAAAGTTTTGCCCTGCAAAATTTTCCAGTGAATAAGTAAGCCCAAATAATCGATTTTTAATGCACTTTTTTGTCAATAAAAAATCACCTTGCTTCGTGTCTTTCAATTCTTGGTACAAGTACGATGATCTCTCACGATAAGGTGAAGACCTTCTCTCAGAGTAGAAATCTTTGGAGGACTCTATGCTGTCCCGGTAGCGTCCTTCACCGCTTTTTCTCCTCTCTCTGCCTTTTCTAGGTGTTTCTGGAGATTCGTTCTGGGAAGTTTAATGACGTCGTTGTAGACAGTATGTACATAGAGTGATGATGCTGTGTCATAAGCAGAATAAATGCAGTAAAAAGTAAGTTCAGCCAAAAAAATGAAAAGTTTTAGACTTGTAATCTGTGCTAAGATAGAATCTTCACAATCACAGAGCAAATTCCACCAAGTCGTACCTCTACTGACGTCTCGTTCAGAGGTGAATTTGTAACTGAATCTTCCAATGTTGTTGGATCTGGAGGTTTCTGTTGTACAGGTGGCGTCGGTACCACGGAGACAGGTTCAGGCTCATCTTCCACCGGTCCGGCACCAGCAACAGCCGACCTCTTTCCGGATTTAGACACAGGCCGTGCCCTCTGCTCTTCGAGCTCCCGCTTGTGTCTGTCCTCAGCTTCTCGATCCATTTTTGCTTCATCCTCTTTTTGTCTTCTCTTGCGTTCTGCGGCCTCTGCGGCGTGCCGTCGATTTTCTGCCTGGAAAAAGTCATGATCATCATCTGGGTGCTGGTAACGGTTTTGCATTACTTAATTAAAAGAAAAACCAAAGACATTCGATAAATATAATCAGTTCGCAGCGACAGAATGAACGGTGAAATGTCGTTGTCACCCATCTCCATTACTCACTGCGATTTCTTCTTTTGTTGGTTGTGGTGCTATTCGACCTCTATACTGTTGTTGAAGTGGAATGGCTTGAGGGATGACCGCATTCCCCGCTTTAAATTCATTCTCTTCCCTCATCTTTTGATGTCAGGTGATGTCTTTGCCAATCCAAACCCACTTCGTCTGCTTTTCGTCGTGCCTCTTCGGCTGCCTTTCGATCCGCAACCTCTTTCCTCTGTCTGTCCAGTTCCATTCTATAAATATTTCTCTTGATCGTCTCAGGATCCTCATACATGGGAGCCATGCTCTGTCGTGGCGACAGATTCACTTCATTTGGTAGATAATCACGAGGCTGTTCACTGTAATCGAGCACTGCTCGACTTTGAGCTGGTGAATTGGATTTTTCTGCCAATAACCTCGAAAGAAGATGAGACGCTGAGATCTGTTACAATCAGGCTCATTTTTACCTCTGATACTCGAGATGTCTGTCTTGGGCAAGCTTCTGCTTTTGTGCGAGATACCTGTCTTGATCTTGCCCAAAGAACCTGCGGATCATTAAGCACTCGGTTCATCGTCTGCAGCTCTCACATTGTGTTCTACTATTTTTGTGTCATCAGCTTCTCGGGCCAATCTTTTGTGCTCATGCCAAAAATATTACCGCTTGAGATTCCATTCAGGTGTCTAGACTCTTAAAGAGACACAAAAAGGTGTGGAAAATATCACTAAATTTGTTTTATCTCATCTTGATCTTCTTCGGTGCAGTAATCGTGGCAAACATAGTACATGACATTCGGCAGATCAAGTTTTCTTTAATGTTTATCTGACTGAATGAGAAGGTGGAGGGGAGTCCTCCACCTTTTAGCTCATGAAATTCAGAAAGGTAGAAACGAATGACATCGAAACTTGTTCTGATTTTCTCTCTTCTGGTCACCAAATCAATTGAAAATGAAATACCGATTTAAAACAATCTTTTTGTGAAATCTATTTAAACGATACTGTCCCAACACTAATGTTATAGATGTCACTGTTAGATGTTAAAAAATATAAGATTCAGTGAAGTATTCACCTTCTTTTTCTTTGATGTCTGCGTGCTGATGTATAAAACTATATAAAATCATTTCCGGATTCTGATGACAAAATCATATCATACCATTGTTGCCTCTGATGAAAGCATCTCCATACTTGTGGATCAGCTGGTCATTTACATATTCTTCTGTTTGTTCCATAGCGATATTCATGTAACCGTCTAAACGAGCAAGGATTCCTGTCCTGATCAGAAGAATCATCACGAAAGAATGAACCTTTGTATACGACTCCAGAATTGAGTTTCACGATCACAGGTCTGCCTAACACGAGCTTTAAAAAGTCGGAGGGAGTCTTGTTGCCGACGTTGGTTGTCATCCTGATTTGCTGATTTGATATCAGATGAATCGATGCAGCAGTTGTAGTGGGCAAATAATTTAATGAATTAAAATAAATTGTTTTTTTTCCAGCATGCAAGCATCATGAAGAGAA
>KV921050.1:0-14442 GCA_002081555.1 Protostelium mycophagum | reverse complement strand
TTTTTTTCCAGCATGCAAGCATCATGAAGAGAACATGTAGAGGTGGTGAAGAATGTTCTGTAGCGATAAAGATATTTGATCAATCGTTTAATTGGACCACAGTCTGATTGTGGAATCCGCAGATGCAGATGCCAAGATTGGGTCGAACGGATGGAAGTTGACAGCATAGACTCGGTCCGTATGTCCTTCCAACTTCTGCAGCAAGTTGTGTGATTCTTTGTGTCCTGTCACATTGTAGACATACACCTGTCTTCATGAGTCAATGACAGAAGAGGGTTCTCACTTGGTTGTCTGCGCTTCCTGTGGCTAAGAGGAAAGACTCGTCCACTGTCTTCTCTCTGTTATAGGTCAGTCTTACTGCGTGTTAGTCCGCGGCTCTGCCGCAGTGTAGAGGTTGTTATGAAAAGTGATGACACAGTCTGACTAACCCAGAAAACTCACTCTTCATTGTCATGATCACTGTCAGAATCCGACCTGTTGTGGTGTCCAAACAACTGGCCTGAAGAGTAATCAGAGATATTCAAATAAGATAATAAACACTCACGGTTTTTACCCACAAAGAAGGAGCTGGTGATGGGCCAATTTTTGTTCTTATGCCCAGACATGGAATGCAATAATTCCAGCCGAGTTGTAGAGAGCGGATTTGCGATGACACTTGATGACGCGCCTCTGTCGTATACGCGGAGTATGTTGTCGTAGCAGTTTACGCCGAGATATCTTCCCTCTTCGTCTGTTCGGGCCGCTGAACAATTGTAAAAATATTTTCTGTTTTAAATTTTGATTTTAAATATTTATTTTTTTTTGGATTGTAAATAAAAATTCACCTTTGGTCACGTGGACAGAAGAGATTGGGACGTGTTTACCCTCCGAAGACACGCTAGTCACCGAGACGACGGCACCTTTACGCTTGTCCCACGTCTTTATGCATCCGTGGGAATCACCAGATATGATATAGAATCCATCTCTGTGTATGTACCTTGGATTTTATTATTAGTATTTCGAATATTTTATTCTCGTGGATTTAAATTTTATTTTATTTTTTAAATCGGCGAAAATTAAAAAAATTGATTTTTTGAGATTTATTTTAAACAAGACTTACAAACTGTTAATCATCGAATCATTTTCAATAAAACTACTATTCTCCGCTTGTCTTCTGTCAAATGAGTAGATCCTTCTGTGGGTGCATCCCGCAAAGAATAAATTACTATCTGAGAAATATTAAATCGAAATACCAACTGATAAATTTTTTTGAAAAAAATAAAAGATTTTGAAATACCGAATTTATATTTTTAATGAAAAATATTAAAAATAAAACCTTTTGAGTCGAATTCGACTGTCTGTGTAAATCCCGCGATATCATGTGATGACAACAATTTGGATGTCTCAGCGTCCCAAACTTTGGCGCTGTGGTCCAGTGACCCACTGAGGATCTGTTGGGAATCGTGGCTCCATGACACGTCTGACACGCTTAACTGTCAAAAACGTCAGATATACATCGCATCTACAAATGTCTTGTTGACAAAAAAGCTATGGCTCTTTAAAAATATATTTTATATAAATAAAGAGCATATCATCGTATATTATTTTTTTATTTATTTTTTTTGCAGAAAATTACTTCAAAAATTTCAAACAAATTGTATATTTGACAAAAAATCAAGAGATTTGAAAAATGACCTGGTGTTCTTGCATCGATGCCATCTGCTGTCCGGTTGCAGAGTCCCAAACTCTGACAGATTTGTCAAACGATCCAGAGGCTATAAACTTTCCGCACGGTGAAAATAGAACAGAATAGACTGCGCCATTATGTCCTGTGTTTTTTAATATAATTTATAAATAATTTTCTTCTCAATTGATTATTATTCTTGACAGAGAAATTTCAAGAATGAGATATCTCACCTTTGAGCGTCTGTTTGCAGTAGAGATGTCTCGGGTCAGATACAGGCTTCCTCAGTAAACTCCTCGATGACGTGTTGGCCCCAGGCGCGCTGGAGACAAACGGTGGCACAGCTCCTGCTTTTGGAGCTGCATTCTACTCAATATTTTTACCGTGATGTTTTGATCATTTTGGAATAGTCTTTTGCTTCATGTTGTTATGTTTGTTGATGGCTTACTAGTTGTGGTACTGTCGCTTTCTGTTACTACATGGTCGATATTGAATGGCCTTGGTGGCTTTGGCATTTGATTACTGAGATGATCATAGCGGAAACTGAGATCATATAAAGACTTCTTCAGATCTCTATTTTCTCTCTCTATCGTATCTAAACGTGCTATAAAATGTCACATACATAGTGATTTAGAGGATACGTCACGCTCACCTTTCAATTGTTTATTCTCTTTATCTAATTTCTCCGCCTGATTTCTGTAATAACTATCTGGTTGACCACTGATCTTGTTTAAAGTAGCTCGTTGATCCACTTGTTTGATCAGAGCTCGAACAAATCATTCATCACCACTTAATACTCACAAACATTGAGACTCTGCGCAGAAGTGATACTGGCATTGGCGGTTGTGGTCTGTGATGAGATGTTGGTGTCCATGTGCCAAGAAAATGACAACTGCGATTCACAAGGATCGATGAAACACTACAACGCGGCAGGTTCAGAACCCAACACGATGATATCTTTTCATGTCCATGAACAAGAAAAAAAATGGTGTACACTGAGAGGTAACAGATCTTTTGAAATTCATATCAATTATAGAGATCAAACCAGGACTACCCCAAAAAGGGTGGACTGCTGGGGGGGTGGGAAAGACCTAAGAGATTCACTCTCCAAAATTGGAGAGAACATGCAGACAAAAAGAGAAGGAACCTATGGGTGTGGTTGTAGATGTAGACCAGGGAGGAGTCGGGAGTGCAGCAGATCTTCTCAAAGAAGGACCGGCTGTACATATTCGATTTCAGCAATTTGGGGACTTTCAGACGGCTTCCCCGGGCTTGTAGCGAGGTGGTCTAACCCTGAGCCATATCTCCACATCATACAAAAAATTGTGTATCTTAGTGCTACAACAAGAGACGATCCATCTACAATTCGATGCGTTGTAGACAGTGAGAACCTACATGAGTTTCATGTTGCCGTCTACTATGCACGTATTGAACCTTGATGAGACGATATATTGATCGAAAGCTGTTCTAAAATGCAGAAACAAAACAATTGTAAGTTGCAGAACGAATCCATATCTTTATTTATGCTTGTCTCTGATGAGCGATCAGCTTCATGTTTGTGGGCTGCAGAGTCAGGACAGCGTCGATTCTCAAAGATGACCAAGGGTCTGCCCTGAAGGTCAACTTCCTGTAAAATGTCGCGATTACAGCTTTCATCTACAACGACATGTCAGTACACAATATTTTGGTACAATTTTTAATTGAAGAATATTTATTCTGAGGTGATGAAAAGTCAAATTTTACCTCCAAAAGGGCGAACTTTTGTCCGATGCAACTGCGCTCTCCCTTTGCGAAGGGCATATACTGGAACGAAGGAATATTCTTGGCATTTTCCTCATTGAATCTAGCTCATTCAGTCACGTCTACAACGATGTAGACGACGCTTTTTTGCAGAAGATGAGCTTTGCGTTATGAAAAATCTTTCACCTTTCGGGGTCAAAACGGGTGGGGTCGGGGAAGTGTTTCGGGTCATAATGCATGGTCAGTATATTCACTGACACGCCTACACCTTTGTCTATCTTATGGCCACCGATGGTCCCCTCTCTGTTTGTATTTCTCGACAAGGCCGCTGAGGATTTCAGTGAAATTTCTTCGAAATTTCAACTTACGTCCGGGGGGGTACATACGTAAAGTCTCTTTTATGACCATGCTGAGATATCTCATGTTGTTCAATTGACTGGCGGTGAACCTGTCGGTACCCACAGCATCGATTTCCTCCAACAACTGTCGTGATGTCATGAAGAGACAAGTCTACACGTCATCATGACGTCATCATCGCATGAGACAACAGAAGACTGCATGATCTAAAAATAACCTTTCTCTCGACTTCGGGGTTTTGAGACACCAAGTAAAATACCCAAGACATGGTGTGTGCTGACGTGTCATGACCTTCTCACATGAGCTAAAAATAAAATCTCACGAGATCTCAGTCTTTTAGAACACGCACCTGCGAAAAAGAAAGTGATGCACTGATCGATGATGTCCTCTTCCGACAAGGAGTCACCAGTCTCGTCGTCTTTAGCTCGAAGCATAGACTCTATAAAATCACGACCTCCCACATCTTCGCTTCCTATGAGTGTCAATCGTTGAATCCAATGAGCGAATGAATTCTTTTTGCAATTTTCAAAACAAATTTCGAATTTGTGAAAATATTTTTGGGCAAAAATTTTTTTAATATTAAAAAAAAAATTTTTGTTATTGTTACTAGGAAATTTATTTAATACATGGAAATGAAGATTCTAAGTAGATCACCACGTTGTAAAAAAATTCAAGACAAACACATCAGTAAGACATACTTATATGTGCCTTTCGATCCTTGATAATAGCACGGATCTCCTCTCTCAGCTTGGACACGTTGTTCTTGTGCTTGAAATACAAGTAAGGATTGAAGGATCTGAACGGATTATAGAACCTCTTTTGGGTCTCGTAAGCGCCTGCCTCCATGTAGTGCATGATCCTCTCTGATGAATCTCAATGTAAGATTTTTTTGTTTGTTGAAGGAAATAAAATTATAATTTGTTATGAATAGATTATTTTTGTGTATTTTTGGACGAAACACGTGAACAGTGAAGAGCAACAAGTCTCTTCTGCAGCATGGCTGCAGATCGACATGATCACTGTTTCATGTGATGACGTCACTCACTGATATTATCAGCGTTGAAGTCCTCCACTCCGAGCACTGTGCTGGTTATGATCTCAAGGGCCACTTTGACGGTGTGCTGCACAAATGTCATTATGAAGATCAGATGACCGATCATGCATTATGACTATGGTACAAAGAGCAACAGAATCTGTCGCATTGTACTCGCCCACTCATCATCGTGCATGATCGATTCATGGTGACATCGATATGTCAAAAATGACATTGACAAGTCACCTCATCGATACTGAATGACGTCATGTATCCTCTGGGATGGTCCTTGTTGTTGATCACGAAACGATCAATGATCTGTAATATTTTAATCTCAATAAATGTTTATTTCACATTTTTAAAACTATTCTGGCACGTCAATGAATCAAATCTAAACCCTAAACCCTGATTTCGACATTCAAATCACCTCCTTCGCGTTAGCATCAGCGATGTCTAGAATTTTTGGAAGAAAGTTCTTTTCCATGTGTGGAACATGAAATGTTTGAGAGACCAACTTGTGGTTTCTTCTCCATGAATCTCCCCATGTGGTCAAGATGGAGTTTTTCCCTGAAAAGTCTCGGTGATCTACAACGTTGTATTTCGGAGTTTTTATTTCGCTGATGTGCGCAGTATGAAAAAACAACAAATAAAATGTCAATAATATTTTGTTGTTGCCTCTACAGTCGGTCATCATTGCAGAGACCACTTCTTTTCATGGGGATATTTGTACACCGTTGCAGCGTTCACAGTTTGTGTTGTGTTTGTGTTGATCAAGAGAAGACTTACCGATGAATTCAGAGATGAGATGGTAAGTGGTATGCTTCTCATCCCACGAACCGCTCGTGAAGCATTCTTTGGCCATTTCGTGGTCGCTCACTGCGACTGAAGAAGATTAAAAGAGGTTTTGGGTTTTAGGTCGCATATACACGGAGTCATCTGACCCAAGATGTGAACATAGGATACATACCCATTGGCATCTTGAAGAAGTGCAGCTTGCAAATGGGCAGTAAAGAGTTCCATCTGAAGAATATACTGGAAGGAAACTCTACAGGAAGGTAGGGAACAGCCCCAGCGAAATTATCAAACTTGGCAGCAGGTGGGATCGCGGGGTCAATGCTAAAATCATTCAAACAAGAGAAAATGGCAGCCACAAACCCTTCATAAGCGTCCTTCGCGATGAAATTAGCGATCTTATAAACGATTATAGAGATAGGAATAGAGATGGCTCCAACAGACCACAGGTAGAGGCTCATGTTGCAGGCGGAGTCTTTGTCACTTTTGGCCAATTCGGAAATTCATGGTAATTTTTGACATTTCATTCCGAAGGGAAAATATTTTCCCACGAGAAAAACACCAACCAGAGTCGAGGGTTTGGACACTTACATTATTAATTCAACCTTCACTGCGAAGTAATGCCACCACTCACTCTTGACAGTGCATTTTGCAGAGTTATTGCGAAATGATGAGATTCCGTGTGTTTTTCGTTGGAATAGTGTTTCTTGGTTATTTTGTGAAATTTGATCGATGCAAAAATGCAGCGAGGCATCGGTCTTCTCCTTCTCTGCTATTTACTGGCAGTGTCAGTTGCTGAACCGTGAGTGTTGAATGATGATTCCTCGGTGTTCACATTATCAGAGTGGAGGTCTTTGTGGTGACTCATTCTCACGATGATGTCGGCTGGCTCATGCCTTGGGAGCAATACTATGTCTCTGAAGTCTGTGACTCTGTTCATTTCAGCTGAGCTCAAAGTATCGTAGGTGCGAAGTATTCTCAATACAGTCGTTCAAGCTCTCGATGCAAACTCAGGTAACTCTGTACATCACGTTGTCGCCGAAGTAGATTAAACTTCTTAGAGAGAAAATACACTCAAGTAGAAGTCGCTTTCCTTCGCAGGTGCGTGCCTAACTGCTCATCTTTGTCAACCACGCCATGATGATCTCCTCACAAACATCAACAATCATGTTTTGAATCTTTCAGGTGGTGGCAAGAGGCGACACCTGCACAAAAAGCTCTTGTCAAGAAATTCTATGCAAATGGACAACTCGAGTTTAATATTGGTGGTATGACGATGAATGATGAGTCTACACCGACATACTATGAGGTGATAGACATGATCTGAAATTGATTGATCCTCTGAACTGTATCACAAAAAATTCAGGCCTGCGACAGTTCCTCCACCAGCGGATGTGTTGATGATTACAGGAAGTCAATCAGATGACAGACGGTGCTAAATGGCTCATGGATACTCTGGGTGCTCGTCCCGCTAGCGCGGTATGTATTGATGATGTTTACATATGTGTACATTCAACTCACATCAAACCTTTCTGGTGGCATGATCGAATATTGATCTATTTTTAGTGGCACATTGACCCCTTCGGTCACTCCTCCTCTACAGCGTCTCTCTGGTCTCAAATTGGTTTCCCCGCATGGGCGCTTAACCGCATTCCTTACACGGTAAAGAGCGAGATGAAACGTAACAAGGGCCTGGAGTTTGTGTGGAGGGGGTCGAAAACTCTCGGAAAACTCACGGAGATTTGGTGTCACGTGATGGACTCTCACTACAGCACCCCTGCAGAGATCAACTTTGAAGGCAATTGGAATTTGACTCAAGTGGCGGAAAATACGGTGAAATTTTGATATGTTGCGTTGTAGAACGACACTATTTTTCAACTTGAAAAATATCATGTACAACTTTTTCAAAAAACAAAAATATTTCTGAAATTCTTTTATGACTTCTGTCCCCGTGAAACCTCAGTGAAAAGTCTCATTGCAATGAGACACCACTGACATCTGCTTGACAGGTGAAGGCATTGCACACGAGATCCACTTGGTACGCCCACAGCAAATTGATGATCCCTTTCGGTGACGACTTCACCATCAAGATGCCACTCTGGACTATGACAACATGGATGAGTTGATGAGATATATCAATTCCCACCCCGAATATAACGTGAAATTTTAAATTTTAATTTCCTGAATTTTTTTTACTTTGAAATTGGGCAAAAAATTGTTGTGAAATTTCTAATCTGCTTTGGGTTATGAGATATTTATTATTTTATTATTCTATTAAATTTTTTATGATTGTAGATGACCATGAAGTACGCATTTTTATCCGACTATGTCACTGCTGTGAACAAGCTAAATCTGACTTGGTCTGTCTTCGAAGGTGAATTTACACGATTTTTCAAAATAAATAAATCAAGGTGATTTTTTCCCATATAATGATGGTCCCAACGCGTACTGGAGCGGCTATTATGCATCCAGACCAGCCTACAAGCAATATCTCCGAACTTCCGACGCAAATTTGGCCAGTGCTGAGGTGCTGTCACTTTCATTCTGTCAGCATCATAACGCGATCATTTACCTCTGTTAACGCACTGCAACATCCATAGGATACACCATCTTCGAAAATCGAGCGTTGTAGTTGCGTAAAACACAAAGAAATCGCTCAATTCTTCAGGCTCTCCTGGCTCTGACACGAGCATCTTCATCCTCTATAGACATAACAGAATATGATAATAAGATTCAAATATTGAGAGACGCAACCGCCATAGGAACCCACCACGATGCTGGTGAGTTTTTTATCACTATTTTTATAATGACATCTTGTCATCATTTTGACATCAACATGACGTTTTGACATGACACTGACACTTGTCAAGTGTCGGGAACAGAAACCACATCCACATTCGAAGACTACAACCACCAATTGGATGAAGGCAATAAGGCAACAGAGGAGGCTGTTTCAGACATCACTTCGTATTTGCTCAAGATAAAGACAGATCATCAAAATGGGAAGAGATATCTATGCGTGTCAAATCCTTTGGGATGGGCCAGGCAGCAGGTCAGATTTCGATGAAATTTCAGTGGATTTTCATGAGTTTTTCTTCTGGAAAATGAATGGGTATAGGTTATATCGATTTACACTAACGCTCCTGGAGCCAATGTAACCCTTGGTAACCAACCTGTCATGTCACAAGTTAACCCACTTCCCTCCTATTCTTCTGTAGGCTATAAATACCGTCTTTACTTTTTGGTCGACCTTCCCGCCCTTTCTACATCCATCTACACCATTGTAGACACTCAAAAACCCGCCACATCCCCCGCCAACAATACTAGTATGAACAATGGTCACGTGCAACTGAAATTTAACCCCGCTTCCGGGAAATTAGAGTCCATCTACAACAAGGCATCTAATAAGATGGTAGAATGTTTTGAAATTTCGCGGGAATTTCGTATTGAATGGAGCAGGCGAGGGTTAACATGGATTTTTACGAGTACTATTCTGCCACAAATTACATGGGCCAGGCTTCAGGTCTTCTAATGATTAATTTTTATTTCAATTTTTCATTGCATATTACATATTAAAAAAATTGTATTGTAAAATATTCAATATTTTTTAAAATAAAAATTTTATTTCCAATTTTTAATGAAAATTGGATTTCAAACAAAAAATTGTTCTCTCAAAAATCACAAGATATCTCTAAAGCTATCAGGGGCATACATTTTCAGACCGGTGACAAACACCTTTGGTAGATATTCTTCATACGGGGACAAGCCTACTTCGTTTACACAGATCCCCATCATCACAAATTCCGACGAGATCCCTTTCGTCTTCTCATCCGTAAACACAGGGTAATTTTTTGTCATAAATATCAAATGTTGAAAAATTTATTTTTTCAAATTTAAATTGACGAAAAATTTTAGTTGGTAAAAGTTTTGCAACCGCAAAAGTTGGTACTGCGGCGAAGCCGCAGTCTAAATCCACGTCAAGATAAACAATCAGAAATCGTCCACATAAATAAATCAACAAAGCTGCTATTTTTAGCATCGTCTGAACTTTTGACAGAAAGCCCGGAATCTCCGTGAGTTCCACCCCCCGATCTGTGTCTACAACGCAGTTGACGTCGACATTAATGAGATTGGACTCTGCGAACATGCCTGAAGGAAGTGGACAAGTCGACTTTGCTGTTTGGAACGATTTCCCTCTCAAAAAGGAATTCCCGAGGGTAATTACGCATTATGACGTCATCATTATGATGTCTTGATTTCATATGTGATGTCTTGAGATTGCAAAATCGATGAAATCTGCGGAAAACTGACAAAAAAAGGTGATTTATGCCATGGGAAGGGCCGCCATCTCTCTGAAAAATCGAACAGTCACCATACACCTCTCTTCTGCCAAGAAAAGTTTCGGAAATTTCGTGACACCCCCCGTCGTCATCCTGTCCCCTGCGACAAGTAGCAGTACCATCTCTCTTGTCGCAACGATCGGAAAAGTCGACGAAAAGTCTTTCACTGCTAGAGTCAGGGCCACCCCCGAAGATTCTTGGAAAGGTTCCGATGTAGTGAGTTTTCCCCGAAATTTCTTCTGAAGAAGAGATGATGTCATACCATGATGTCACTTGAACGCTGGCAGTAAAATTTTAAATTTATTTAGCAGAGCTGCAACACGCACACATGACGATATAATTAAACAGAAAAATAATTCCACTTTTAAAATTTTTTGACAGGCATACATGGATTGGTTCGCGGTACAGTCGGGCGACTACAACGCTGGTGGAGATAAATTCTTCCGCGCTGTACAAGAGAAGGTCTCCATCAATCCATCGGGGACCCCCACTACAACGGTACTTTTTATGTCGAATTTAATTTTTTTAATTTAATTTCAATTTAATTTTTCTTATTTCAAATTTGAAAAAAATCTGAGGGTGATTTCCCTCATCTATTTTTAGATCCAATTTGCATACAACGGACCATACGCCCAAGACCCCGTCATACTGATGACGTCATCATCTCCCTCCGCAGATTTCAACTTGAACATCGTATCTAAGACGACCGACGGATTCTTTGCCACAGCTCGAAGGATCGACCGTGAGGGACAGCAATGGGACGAACTTTCTGTGAATATTCTGGTATTACCAAGACTTGCTTTGTGCGATAATGTCGCCGAAAAGGTGGGTACTTGAGAGATATGGTTACTCATGTGAAATTTGAATACAAACTGTTGGGAAAGTTAAATTTACGTGCCGCGTTGCTTCACACAGCAAAGTTAAATACATCGCTCAGAGCAATGAAGAAATCGAGCGAGATACAGACGGCAGTGACTTCTGACGAAGCATAAGCACTTTCAGAACAAATACTCAGTGATTTTTAACTTTGCTGTGTGATTCCGCCCAACCTTGTCTACATTTATTTTGCAAGTACTTGAAAATCTTGTGAAAATAAAAAATTTAAAGATATCAAATTAACACCACCAAAAGGTGAAGAGCACGATGTATGATGGTCCACTCGTTCAAGAGATACAACAATATCACTCCAAAGGATATGGACAGACATTCATCCAGTACAAAGTCCAAGGTTTATTCGGCCAGTTCACAGAGGTAGAACGAGATATCTCAATGTGACATCCTCGTTTTATTGCAATGAAACGTTTCTATATCGCACGTAACATCGGTCATCATAATGAAATTTTTTCCCCAAAAATCAAAATAAATATAATTTTTCAAACATGGCAGGTTGTAAACGAGGTCGGACCACTCAGAGACCAGGGAAGAGAACTAGTCGTCAGAATGGACACGTCATTGGTCACCGGCGCATCCGTATTCACTGATGATAACGGCCTCGAGATTCTTCAGAGAAATTTCACGAGAAAAACCGGGGAATTGCAAGCCGGAAATTATCACCCTATGGTACAAAGGTAAAAAATCCTGAATTTTTTTAAATTTTTTTCTAAATTTTTCAAAATTTTTCAAAAAATTATCAACTTTTTTCTAAATTTTAGTAGAAAAAATTGAATTCTTGCAGAGTTTTCTTGCGTGATGTGAAGGAAGATGTTCAGTTGAATATTCTGGGAGAGACAACTCACGGCGCTGCCGCTCTGTCTGAAGGACAAGTGTGTACTTGTATTTTGTAATTTTCACAAGCCGATATTGCAAATCTTGGTCAGCTCCCTCAGACCACGTTGAGATTCTCGGCAATTAACGTGTCTGTTACCGCAAAGTTCGGGGTCTACCGGAGTCTGAAATTGATTTTTTTATCTACAATTTTGTGCAGCGATCGTCAAAGATTTGAAAATTGAAATAATTCAGGTGGAAGTGATGATCCATCGCAGATGCATAGATGATGACGGCCGTGGTGTCCAAGAGGTACTGGACTCATGACTACAATCTTTTGATTCTAAAAATAGCCTCTTGATGACGTCACACCCATCCGCCCCTCGTTCTGGATCACACTATCTGGAAGAGAGAAAGGAAATATATTCGCGCGCCAGCTGTCACTCTTCCAGCAGTTCCCACCGGGTAATTTCGATGCGTATGACATCACCATGAATTTATTTTGACAGTCATTACGCCCGTCCAAGGAACTTCATCGTTACAAAATTTCGTGCCTCCTGGTTTCAAACAATTGCCACCTAATGTACATCTCATGACTCTCAGAGTCTTCGGGGAGTGAGTATTTTATTCTCGTTTTATTCAATATTATTCAGAGATTGATATCTTTCAGATCTTATTTAGTAAGACTCCAGCACATATATGCTGCCGGCGAGCACGAGGTCCTCTCTAAGCCAGTCAAGGTATAAGCATTCTGATCCATCTACCCTGTAGACTTGTTTACCAGTGCGAGTATCACGGAATACAATCTGAACGCAAACACACCCATAGCGGATGTAAGTCTTGAGGTCATTGTGAAAAAGAGTCATCTGACACGTCATGAAGGTGAAGAAGATGTCTTGGAACACTGAGGATGACGCTATCCTCGTGGAAGGAAAGCCTCTTGTTAATGACATACTCATTCTGCAGGCCATGGAGATTAGAACTTTCATCTTAAAAATATAATTATAACCATCATAAAAATAATACTGGGTTGTAGATTGATCCACCACGTAAATATGTAATGACGGTTATAACCGTCATGAAAATCACGGTTAAGAAATCCCGGCAGGAGGGTAATACGTTTTGAAAAAACTGTAACTCAGTTCCGAGTCCCCCAAACAAAGCAGACAGTGGAGGAGACATATACACACTGGGTCCTTGAGGACCTATTATTGGGCAATATTCTTCAGGTCGACCGAGAAGGATGTGATGACACTTGGAGACCACACGATACCTCTTTACTCGGCTTCTTGGAAGAGCCTCATCCAGATCCGACCGCAGAACAACAGGAAATAGAACAGATGAATTTATTTGAATCGAGCACCGTTGAACCGATAATCAAGTATCACCGGCACGGTACTCATATGGACGCCGAGATACCCACTTTCTATCAAGAGGTTTTTTCCATTGGGGTGCGACCAGTGGAGCTCAGCTTGCTCTTTAAGACCCTTCCACCGGCCCCCTCAGGTGAGATTCCGCCAGCTGAATTTCCTAATGTGACACGTCTGATTGTGAGTAGAGGAGGAGTTAAATCAAGTTCGGCTCTACCGCACCACTCAAAGTTCAGGAAAGATCCCAGATCCAAGAAGGAGAGACGGTCCAAGAAAGAAAGACAAATTCGATCTCCTTGGAAAAACATGGGATAATCGTAGACCTGGACAGACAAAGTCGAACGGATTTTGGTATGAAAGTTTTTCCAGAGTGTTTACAGACATCCCATATGTAAGAAAGCTCCTCTTCTCATCGTTAAAAATCTGTACTGGTACACACCTAAAACCAGCAAGAGGAAGCGTAGAATGGCCGAGGAGGCAGAGATACGAAAGAGGCAGGTGGCCCCAAAAGCTAGACACTTGCATTGGCGAATTCTGCTGCTCTTCTGAGCAGCAGAACGACCAGAGGAAGATTTCGAGAGTAGAGAAATATTTACCAACAATCGTCGTTTGGTGCAGCCTACACCGACTGCGCTTCACCACGAGATCGAGGAGAGAACGGTGAGTGTTTTCCATTCTTATTTATTTGCTTTTTATTTTAAAAAAGTCCAGAACTGTCACAAATTCACAAAAACGGTGAGTGTTTTCCATTCTTATTTATTTGCTTTTTAAACGGTGAGTGTTTTCCATTCTTATTTATTTGCTTTTTATTTTAAAAAAGTCCAGAACTGTCACAAATTCACAAAAACAACTTATTGATTGTCGTAGATCTCGAGCACGCGTACGTCATATGACGTCATCGTGCAACGACGAGGGACATATAGATCGAAGACTTGGATACTGAAGGTCACAATGCAGGTGATATGCCGATATCCGCACCCACCTCTAAAAACAAAAAAAGACAAAAAAAGTAGAAAAAAAAAACAACAAAAAAAAACAAGAAAATAAGGAAAAAAAAAAATGAGAAGCCGCCCAGGCCAGAAAAACCCGCTCAAGCGGGGGGGGGGAGGTCACCCAATCTATTCAAAGACGAAATCACGGTAAGTAAGCATAATTCATAAAGCAAATTAATTTCAATAGGTTCACCAAGAGTTTCAGCACAAATACATTGGGTGACCTCCGCCCCCCGCTCGAGCGGGTTTTTCTGGCCTGGGCGGCTTCTCATTTTGCATACACGACACACGACACAACGACACACAACAACACAGAACGACGCACAACAACACAACAACTCAAATCATCCTTATTCTGGTGAGTTTCTCTTGCTTTTTTAGTATCACATGATATTAACATGTTGTAGATAACATCATGGCAACTGTGCACACCAGCACCCTGTGGGTGTGT
>MZNV01001476.1:0-11043 GCA_002081555.1 Protostelium mycophagum | reverse complement strand
AGGTCTATAATATAAAATAATATAATATAATATGATATAATATATAACATAATATAATATAATATAGTGGGAAAAGCGATGTGCTATTTGGGCTTCCAAACACCTGATGACGCAGTCTCAATACTTGGCAATGAAGACATAAAAAAACAAGCGAAGAATATTGAATAAAAATGTTGTCAACATCTTATTGCTTTGTTGATGATATGGTTGGTGGTATTATACATGGCTCTCAAGAATTACAAGGCGTATTATCCTCATCATTGATGGATCAGGTATAATATAATATATATAATATAGATAAGGATATAATATGGGTATTAGGAGGATTGATAGCATCTCTAGCAGATACCAAAAGTCCTGTCTAAAATATAAATATGCACATTCTTTATACATCTATTCGTCTTCAAATTTCAATTGGCGCCTCTCCATGCTTTCCTATTGTTTTTCAGACCATGAGAAACGTCAAAAATGTCAAAATGACACCTGTCTGTATCCTGCCATCATGGCTTGTCTCTTCTTGATGGAATTCCGAATGGAAGATGGAATCACGAATCTCTTCCCGACCATTCTGGGAATGCGGCTCATTTGATTGCGACTCTTGCTGGCGCTTTTCTGCGAGGCTTTCTTCATGATTGACTTGGGTACAAATATGGTGACGTCATCCTCTGGGGGTGTCAACTCCCCTGTGAAATTTCAGTGAAAATTCGGAAGATGAGAACGGACTTGGTTTTTGGAAATCTAGAGGTGATGGGAAAGGCAAAGGTTTTGCCTGGGCTTGGAGTCCTCTCAAGTTGTACAATTGGGTCGGTTCGTTCTACAACGAGTCAGATTCATTTTTCGTATTTTTCAAAAGATCAGAGTTTTGCTCACGTCGCCAGAGCAGATAGCTTCCGGTGATCTCACTCCTTGCAACACAGTTCTGCGCATTCGCGCCAGATTTGGCACGTTATACAGCATCGTGACGTCATTCTCTACCTGTACATCGTCAATGATTTGTGATTGTCGACATCACATCTACAACGAACCTCGGCATCCTCGAGCGCTTCGAGGGCTCCGCGCCAAACAATTTGTTGTGTGACTTCTTCCACTTTTCCTCCACTTTTTCCATGAATTTTCACTTCTTGCGTAGGAAATTTCTGGGAATCTTCTTCACGATTTTTCCGTGAACTTTCCTCAGGAATATTCTGTGAAATTTCCGTTGGAAGTTTCTCGGATATTTCTGTGTTGAGAAGTTTTGGTTCTGAAGCTTGTGTGGTTTGTTCACTCGATTTCTCTTCCTTCGTTTTGATAGAAAGATGTGCGTATCTACAACCGGTCAATCTTTATGTTGAGAATTGCAGCAATAACGGTATTATATAAAATGAAATAATTGTTTTAGAACGTGACAAGCTCACTACTAAATCGCCAAAAGACAACGTCTGATCAAGATGTATCGATTCCGAAAATCCTACTTTGCGATGAGATCCAACGGAATGATGATGTCATCGGATACATCCAGCACTTCAGCATCTTCCGGTGCCTTCTTTTTTTCTGCTGTCTTGAGCAGGTTTCCAAGGCGAGACCGGACGGGTGAAAGCTTGATTGGTGGTGTTTCCTGTTTAAATTATAAAAACTTTGTATCTGTTATTATTTGGGTTTTTTCCACGGTAACATAACGTGATTTTGTGCGGTTTTTAATGGATTAGATTTCTTCTGGCGAGTGTTTTAAACTGTTGCAACAACAAAGTAGTTGATGAACAGATCTGAAAATTCTCTGAAAATTCGAGGGTGTTGTAGACTCACAATCTCCGGGGTCATGTCCCTCCTCCCCAGTGGTCCTGGTGTTCTCGGAACGACCGTTTTAAATCCGGAGAAGTCTAACTCCGGAGATGAAAACTCCGGTGTCGACATTTTTGTCAAGTAGCTGGGGGGGAGGAGGGGGGTCTTGGGAGGGGAGTACCCAAGGCGGGAAAGTATCGCGTAAGCGTCCTCTTCAGGAGATTCTTTGAGCGGTTCTGTCGTCTACAACGAGTCAGAACCTTCAGCTGTAAAAACAGCACCTCTTCGTAGTCCTTTGAATTCGAATTTTGAAATCTCGGCATGAAAAAGGGTGTTTTTGGCGGGGAAATTCCCAACTGTCTGCAGAGGGAATACGGATCATCCGATGATAAATCGGATAGATTTTCTTCCTCCAGATTTTTCTGTTTTTATCAGAAATTTTTGATTTTCAGAAAACTTTTCATTATATTTTTCATTATATTTTTCATTATATTTTTCATTATATTTTTCATTATATTTTTCATTATATTTTCTTCTTTCTTCTCTAGAATAATTTTACTTCGAAAAAAAATGATCTTCTGCAGGTCTGAATAAAGTTGGTTGTAGATAGTGAAAAACGTACCATTTTCATTGGAGTAAAAAGGCTCTTCCTTGGGGTCGGATTTACTCGTCTACAACTCGTCAGTTTCAACAAGCAAAAAAACGGTTTTGCATCTTCCAATTGCTGGAATTTCTGTCGGTAAGGTTTGCGGTAACAACCGTGTCCTGACCGTAGAAGATTACAGAGATGAAGACATACAACAGCGAAGCCAGGGCATTATACTAGATCAAAAATTTTCAAAGCGTCTTTCTCAGGTTTTTTGTTGTATTTTCATTTGAGAAGGCGCAGCAACACTTGTATATTCCCATGCAAATCACATCAGGAATACTTTTGTTGCAAATTCGTTTGAATTTAACTTCACAAAAAACGTACCCGAATGTCATCTTCAGAGGTGCCTGCTTTGGTGTGTATCTTTTTGGTGTGAGTATTTTTTTCATCAAAGCCTGATCACATCAGTACATTCAACCTCTTCATCTCTTGTCAATGCGCTGCAGGCACACGTCACCTTACCGCAAGCCACGTTAAGGATTGCAGTGCCTTGTCGGAAGATTTCGATGAAATTTCACTCACTTTTCTGGGAGTAACGGTGATTCGATTGGGTTGAACCGATTTGTTGGGTTTGTTTTCATCATTAACAGGTCCAACTTTAGACTTTGCAAAGCCAGGTACTTGTCTCGTGCCTGGTGTCTTCTTTCTACTCATGGGTGTTATGGGCTTTTGCACCTGTTGAATTAGAAAATGCAGATACATTTTAATGGTAAAGATGTTGATGTTCCGCAACTCAGGAATCGACAGAAGATCACGACTCACCTTCTTTGTTTTTCTCGGTGATGGGGTCACGAGATGATTTTGGACGGGTTTTAAAGAGGAGACTTGTCTCCATTGTTGTGGATTCTCAGGATCTCTGCTCAGATAACCGCCAGGACTGGCGACGGGCATAAAAGTTGGCGATACATTGAGCCAATTTGGTGATTCTGGTTCTGCATTCTCTCTCACCGCCAACAAAAGTGAAGGTGGAGTTGAAAATGAAGGAGGAGAGTCCGGAGTTGGACTGCTCATAGTTGGAATGATCGAAATGAAAGAGAAGATGGTCATTACCTTAAGAGGGGAGAACCATATAACGGAGGATAATTCTCGATATAGAAGGTTGACATGCTTGTGTCTATCGCTCGATCGACGCGGTTAAAAATTTGAATTTCCCGCCAAAATATTCTGTCAAACCGAGATATCTTAAACGTAACCGGAAGGAGGATAATATGATCAACACATTTTCGCTTTGGAATGATCTCTAGGCTCAATCTTCAAGGGAAATTCCTGCAGAGGACCACACCGATTTTATTCAGATGCTCAAAGATTGATGATCATGCCATCAAAACATCATGGAAAATGATCACCCCCTTCGCGCACCAACGCAGATTCATACGTTCAATTATTGTAAGCGCCAAGAAAGCATATACAAGTCTATCTTATTCTTCTAATTGTTCAAAATAACGAGTGATCTCTTATTTTTTGAACAGTTAGACCGACCTATGTCTCAAAAACAAATCAGCACTCTAAATCGACACATCCACTTGCATCAAGATCCCATGGACGCCCTGAATTACATCAAAAAAATCAACAACGGCAAGATAGAGGAGAAAGTCTATCGTGATCTCTTCCTCATTTATAAAGACAAGAAATATACTGCAAAGCTGGGACGTCTAGTGTATATCATGGCTCAATATAATGTGGGGATGGAGCCAGAACTGTATGAGGAGCTGATCAGATATTATTTTAACATCGGTGACATAGAGGCCGCAGAGAGGTCAGTTTCTGAATTATCAAAAGATCAATCAGCTTTGATTTGGTGATCACTCCTTTGATGTTTTACTTCGAGATATTGTTGTGGTAACATATTTGGACATTGAAAATCATGGTTTCATACCGTGATTTTTACGGTATGAAACCGTCTTTTAAAAAGCTCACCATAATATCTTTGAGAATAAAAATTTTCCCTCACATCCAAAGATGAAAATTCAAATCACCAAAAATAAGATTGATCATGTGAAGGTGGATGAATGAGATGAGGAATAGAAATATATCAATAGGCCCCGTCGCATTGGCTCCCGCTCTCAGATCATATGCAGAGATTGGCGATCTGGGATCTTGTCAGGAAATTCTCCAACACTATCAGATGTTGGATCTCCTTCCGAGCACAGCTGTAAGTATCTCTATGACGTCATCAATCTAAATTTAGAACGTGGTTTATTTCTGAGCAATTTCATTTATTTATCTTTCTTCGCATAAAAATTTGTACTGCGATGTGAAGGATTTAGTTCTTTACGGTACCATAGCGTGAATTCTCACGGTAACTACCGCATGTTTCTCAAAAACATAATAATAACATCCTGCAACTTTTTACAAAATCGCATGTGGTAGAGATGCATCATGTGCTTCCATGATCTCCATCACATGCCATCATTCTGATCATGGAAGATGATTCTTGTGACTGATCAAGTTTATAGACGATGAACATCGTCCTGAGCACTTGTAAACGTTCCGACTTGGAGCACTGGGTCAATTTCATGGATGAGAGGGGTATTGAGATACTAACATCTACACTCACTGCCATGCTGAAATCAGATGAAAACGACTCGGAAGCGCTAGGGTGAGTTCTGAAACTTCCAGGAAATTTCAAAAATTCTGGGGTTTATTATTCATTTTTTATATGACAAAAAATTGAATTTTTATTTGAATTTTTAATTAACTGACAATTGTAGATTGATATCAAAATTAAAACAAACGAGAGGGATCGACTATGACAGTGATATGATCACAGAGATGCTGAGTGAGTCGCATTTTTCAGATCTCCATTTCGCATATTTCCGATTCGCAGATCGCAGAAATGAGGTTGATTGACGTCACATCAGGTCGTGCTGCAGTAGAGGATGTTGATTTGTCAGCTCTGTGGGAAGTCGCAAGTAGTCAAGGTTTGTCTCGTTGTAGAACAACATTCACTCGAATTAAAGCATATCACCAAAATATCTCGTTGTAGACGGAGGGAATCTGAAAGTCTCAGGACTGATCGTGATGGAGCATTACCGAATTAAAATGACACAAGCTGTCAAACACGAACTACCAGACCAGATCCAAGAATGCATTGAGGCGCTGGGCGATAGTTGGCGGACAGACATCCAGACGGCGGTTTTATTTTTCAATTATTACGCAATGCAGAAAGACGTCGACAAGGTATGTGCTGTGGTTTCAACCGAATGAGACCCTGAAGATTCGGAGAAAATGATGGGGTCGTTGTAGATGGATGAAAAAATATTAAATTTATTCCAGGTGGTGGCGATGTTGAGCGAAATTCCACTGCCGGGACACGCTCATGCATCATTTAAAAAATTACTGAAGGAAATAGACAATCCCAAAGATTGCAAGAGATTATTAGAAGCCCAGATCAAGGTGAGATTTCCCCGAAATTTCCGTGAAATTTCATGGTGTTCTATTTTTAGATTTATTGGGATTTTAACGAGTTGTAGACGCACGAGACACACGCTGACAATCTATTCTCTCACTTTATGGAATGCATGTCAAGGCTCAACTCCGACGCGGGGGTTCACCAGGTTTCATTTCGATGAGAATCTTCCCATCTACAACCCCATCTACAACGAGTTAAATCTTATCAGGTATACGATGCGATGATAGGACTGGGTGTCCATATAGCATCTGTCGCGTCACAAGCTTCTCTTTACTTTGCAGAAAAATCAATTTACACACCCTCTTGGTCATACTTATCCAAAATCGAGCTGGACGGTGAGTTTTCCTCGAAATTCCACATGAAATTTCACATGAAATTTCGCGGAAATTTCGTCTGACTGGTGTTGTAGAGGAGCGAGAGAACGCAATTGTAAGTCTGGTTAGAATTTATTGTGGCAAAAAGGACAGCTCCAGAGCTTTAAGAGCATTGTCTCTTCTCTGTCACGGTAATTCGAATAATAATTTTTTTCAACGGTGTTCTACAACGATCCCAAGTGTAATTCGCCGTAAAAACACCTGTCAAAAACTGTACACCGAGATACCGCGAAATTTCACTGAAATTTCGCAGTGAAAAAAAATGACAATATAAGCTCAGAGAGGAGTTTCACAGTCCCTACAAAATTATATATCAGGACTTTTTGCGGTGACAAGGTGGACCCATAATTAATTCTGCTCTCCTGACTCATTCAGGAAAAAATCCACCAGCTGCTTGTAGAATTGAAGAAAAACTCGATCTCTATGGCACCTGACGGTGAGTTATTCGGCTCAAATTTTCGTGCCTGTATTTCTTCTTGTATATACATTGCGAAACCAAAATTTAACTTGGAAAATGCAATTTTAAATTTTAAAATTGTTGTAGTGTATGTAGAATTGGTACCGCACTACAGCCAACTCAACGATGAGATACTCATGGTGAATCAGCTCGAAAAGGTATTTCTTCAAATTTTCGGACACTCTTACCCCCAAACCCACCATACCCCTGTCCACATTCTCTCCCTCTCGATAACAAAATCCATCTCGATCTCGTTGTAGACGTGACTCCTTTAGGCGCGAAGAGCTCACTATGAGATCTCCAAGGAAATCATGGAGGAGGTGGTTTTATTCTACACAAGGAGATGGAACGCTGTGGAGGCTTTGCGTTGGGCCAAGAGGTACTTCCACAGATGGTACAGTTTAGGCGGGAAAATCAGTCTCAGTCTATTAGACCTCGACTACAACGAACAGCAGATTCAGGGTGAGGTCTTGAAATTTCACGGGAATTTCGACTGACAGATCTGACAGCACTATGCACCATCTTGTCGTCAAGACATCACAGTCGGGAGCTTATGAGCGAGATCTTTGCGGGAGCTTGTCACTTGCGAAAGAAGGAGATCGTCTCACATCTGATCAAGAATGATCGCGTCGATGTGACCTACAATGACGGCGAATGTGTCCGAACACTGTTAGAAAATACGAATAGAGGTATGTCGGATCGTGTTCATTTGGTACTCAATTATTCCAGAGGGTACAGCAGACATCTGCCAGATACTCCTCAGTTCTGGAAAGCTCAACGACAATATGAGTGACAAGTTGTCGACGATGACGAATCCCACGTCATCACCCACTGTTGGGGGAGCACAAACACGACTCGAAGCCACATAAAACTGAACCTCTATATTCATCTAATCGTGAAGGTGTTATGTTATGCTGGCTGGCATTTGGCTCGACAGTTGGAGATGTACTTGGGCACCGGACATTCGATGGGATTCTCCGACAGGTCGCACTGCTTTAAGAAGGCCTTGGGTCTGAAGGATAAAACCTCTGTGAACTTGTTGCCTCTGGCAAACAAACTCTCCGTTCTAGAGAGCCTCAGATCCAATGCGCCCACAAATCCGTTCATGGATATATCCACACTGCTTGCATAGTCTGTCATGGAGGACTGGAATTCTCCCGCGCATCTGTTGAATGACATGTCGACTGTGGCCGGAGCAAAGAAGGTGCAAGTGGGTCCAAACTTGTTGTTTGACAGGTTGATGTACCGTGCAATGAGCTGATTGAACCGAAGGTGATGAGAGCCACTGAATTGGTTATGTGAGACATCAATCCACTACAACGATTCAGAATGGGTTGTCGATGACACTCGGCGAACCTGCAAAGACAGTGCAAATTCCGTCCATCTTAAGCTCCCGTTGAAAGAGTTGTGAGATATGTCTACAGATATCCATTGGCAGAGGATGTTCGGATCGGAGATGTTGGGGTTACCGGTCAAGTTGTTGCGAGAGAGATTGAAGTGGATGAGCGTCCGACAAGATTGATAGGACCGGTCAACTGATTGTTGGATAGATCGAGCGTGACTTCTGAACTCGATGCCATGGCCAATGTCAGCGCCTGTGACGATCAGTGTCGTCATACGACCTCAGATCACTCACATCTGAAAAATTCGTCCCCACGAGGTTGTTATTGGAGAGCAACAGTCTCTTCAGACTGCCGTCGTCATGGCAGGTCACCCCCTTCCACTTGCAATACTCAGTTGTAGACGCCCATCCTTGGTTGTCTTTCCAGTTGACTCCTCCAGCGCTGTGAAAGAAATCCGAAAGACCTATGGGGGTGAGGCCGTATCGCGTCACATGCTGGAGAGATCACCTCTGAAAGTGTCATCCTGTGAAGAATCTTCAGCTGGGATAGGACTGGCCCACGAGAGTGCCTGAAGTGAAGAGAGAAGGAGGATAGTGATGATGTGCATCTTGGCGATATGACTGACCAAAGGATCAAACAACGCTGTGTGGCCATCGCTGTCATCCGCGAATTTCATTGGAGAGTTGGGGGAAAATTTGGGGGGTTGTACATGATGTGGCCTGTTGCTTGGCAGCAGGAATGAGTTTAAACTGGGCGGAAAATGAGGCAGCACTGTCAAGTTAGGTCAAGATTTACATTTTTTGCATAATTCTGGCATATTTGGAGTCTCCCCTTGAAAGGATTGTTAAGCGCCTTGTTCAATGACCTCGTCATTTGGGCAGAGATGGATGCAGTGATCTTCACTGGGTGAGCAAGCGGGCAGGAGCCTTTGTAGGTAAGAAAGGTGATCTAGTGGGTGATATTGTAAGATGTCCACCGTCCTGCCAATATCAGGTGCTCTGGAAATATTACTCAAAACATCATCACTCAATGATTGTATGGAGTCCAATCCACAAAGTGCAGCTTGGTGAAGCACAAGAAATTCTACAGAAACACACGAAATGATTTTTGTGAGAGCCAGTTGCCAACTCTTCATGCTGCCGCCCTCCATTCAACGTTTTGGCATGATCATTCATGACACAGAGTTGCATTCTTGGCGCATTGACAAAGTTGGGAGAACAAGGTCAAATTGGGATTTTATTGTTGAGCGCACTGCACACCACCCCTGGCACCTTGTTGTTCGTCCTCCTCATCATCATCGTATGCCTCTTGTCTTCTGTCATTCTTGGCTCCTGGCTTCTCGTTGAAGTTTGGCTTCTGCATCTTTACCTTCTCCATCTCCTTTGTGATCTGACATCATCAATCACTTGCTGTCCATTTGTTTTCAAAGACATGACGCCACTTTTGGACAAATCATTGTCATCAAAGAGCTCACCTTTACGTCAGTACGGGGGGGGAGAATCTTCTCTAAGCTCTTGAGTTGGTCCGCTTTGAGACTTCCAGACTTGGGGAATTGTACGGTGAATTTAATGTACATCTTTCCGTGGAGCTCGGGGTTCTTGTGTTGTGGCATACCCTCATTCTCAATCACTCTGATGTCGCCTGGGGATATGACCTGTGGTGTTTTAGCTCGTTGTAGATGCCGAAAGATGCGGGAAAACTGACCTCATCGGCTGTGGTCTGTACAAGTAAAGTGCGGTCATCAAGGTGAGGGACGACAAGGTTCATGCCGCCAAGTGCCTCGATCAGTGGTATTGTGACTTCTAAGATGAGATCATTTCCTTGGCGCTTAAATCTGTCGTGCTTCTTCTCGATGAGTTGGAACACAATGTCTCCTGGCTCCAGACCGGGCTACAAAACTTTAGAGGATGTTCTTGGATCATTTCGAATGATCTCACCGCTTCATCAGACTCCCCGCTGAAAGTGATTCTCTGTCCGTGTTTCATTCCACGGTCGATGTATACAGTCAATATCTTCTTCTCTTTGGTAGTCTTCTTTCCTTTGCAGCCTGGACATTGATCCTCTGGTTTGATCGTCTCTCCTTGTCCGCTACAGTCTGGGCATTGTACCTGTTTTCTAGTCATGACATGTTCCTAAAGGAAGATCATGTCTAACGGACCTGCATCTGTTGGACCATTCCGGGGCCAATCTGTCTCTGCACAAGACGGATACCGCGACCAGCACAACCCTTGCATTTAATGGGACCTTCTGTTGATTTGGTTCCCTTTCCTTCACACTTTGTGCAGAGCACGTTACGTGTAACCGCCAGCTTGGAGGACTTTCCTTTGTAGAGGTCCTCGAGGGAAACTTGTATATCGTGGGTGATGTCTTCTGTCTTTCTGGGTCCTCTGCTGCCTCCTCCAAAGAAAGATCCCATGCCACCACCAAAGAAGGACGAGAAAATGTCTTCTGCAGAGTGCATACCGCCACCATCTTTCAGGGCCTCCTCTCCGTGTTTGTCATAAATAGATCTCTTCTTCTCATCGCTCAAAATCTCGTAAGCGTTGCTGACTTCCTTGAACTGCGATAATGTGAGAATTATTCGGGCTGATCATTTCAAAAACATCGGACCTGCTCAGCTGCTGTCTCATTGTTTGGGTTCTTGTCTGGATGGTATTTGATCGCAAGCTTTCTGTATGCCTTCTTCAATTCCTCATTTGTAGCTTCAGGTGTAACTCCCAATATGTCGTAGAACTTTGTCTCTTTCACCATGTTGACGATGTACGGGTCTGTTCTTTGATGTCTATTTGTGCGCTTCCTCGGAAGGACCGTTCTGGATTCTCATCGTAATAAAACGTCATTCACAATTTTTGATAACTGAGGGAAATCTCCTTTTAATTACCGTTGTAGATAGCCGATATATAAAACAAGCTCAAAATAAAATTTCCCAAGTTTTTTGCGAACGTGCCGGATGAATGTTATTGGAAAGTTGCTGAGAATGTGCACTGGAAGCTGAAACACGTGACATTCCTTTACTTCGGGACAGAAGATCTTCCATTTCTCGGGGTGTT
>KV921049.1:0-13027 GCA_002081555.1 Protostelium mycophagum | reverse complement strand
TAAATATTCATGTTTCTTGTAATGAAATCCGATAATAGATTGTATAGTTTAGACTATTTCTGCACCTGGTCTCCATCATTGTGGTGAATGGAGCTTTACTGGAATGTGACAGCGCGATGGACATGGCCAAAGTCTTGGAGCATCCAGGAGGACCCACAATCTGTATGGGTATCTTCACTTCGCTACACATCAGTATGAAGAACACGTTCTGCACGAGCTCGTCTGTTAACGCGACGCCATCCGGTAAGTTGATCGTGGTGCAGAAATGACGCATCACGTGATTGAAATAGAAAGGGAAGGGTCCATCATGTAATCCTCTACTATTCATCAGTCTACAACATTGAAATTGTCAGCTTTGCCGTATCCTGAAATAAATCTTTCAACTTGATGTAATTTGAAAGATAAAATCACCTATTTGTGTTGGGAAATAGCTCTGGGACTTTGCGGTCTGAAAAGAATTTGTTTGCTGCCCTCTCGAATATATCTCTTCTGAAGATAACATTATTCGGGTCTATTCTTGTGTGATAGCACATTGACACTGACATCACTATGGAGATCCAGTGATCGAATCTACAACTGTCATTCTCCATCTTTGCGAGAAGAGATTGAAACATACCTTTGTGCGTCTCCGTTACCATCTGCCCTCAGTATCTTGATGATCTGTTCGTTGTTCCTGAAGAATTTGTATAGCTTGATGCACCGCATCATATCTCTGATAGATGCGTGTATTCTGTGCTGTTCCTTTAGACTCCCAGTTTTCAACACATTATCGACTTTATCTTGATCAATCTCATAACCTACACATATTAACATTAAATTGATTTTATTCTTCGCAAAATTTTGCCAATACTTCGAATTAATGTTTTCTACAAATCGTGAAAATGTATTAGGTAATTACCGTGTTGTCTCATTGTGTCCACAAATATTCGGTCATCTTGTTCTGCAATGTGAATATTAAGGTCCATCCTGAGATATTGATTACACCAGAGTACAAGCCCTCGCTTATCTCCCTCCTGACCACATCTCAAATATTCCTGTCCCATCAGAATGAAACGTGTCAAGACGTCAGTGTCAAGTCTAAAGACGTCAGATGTCACATGTCTAAAGATACGCACCTGCTCTCCATCTCCTCTGGATTTTGAAACATGAATTCCAGGAAATTTCTCTCATGGTGTGGTGCGATATGTGAAATATTCACAGCTTGTTTTAACATAGATAGGTTCGTCTTCCTGACGATGAAAGGCTTTGTGCAGATGCGTTTGTCCAGTCCGTTGTAGTTGATGTAGTTTGCGGGTTCTTCCGTGTACGGATTCTCCGCAGCAACAAAGAATATGTTATTCGGTTTGATATCTTGACCATCAATCGTTCTGTCGATGAAAACCTTCATGACATATCAGTCCTGAAAAAATTAAATTTGGAATTCATCACCTCCTTGACGAGTCCCATCACTTCTGTACCGGTGTTGACTTCGTCAATAAACACTACCACCACAAGAGGATTCACCCTGTTGGCAGTGTCGATCACAGCGTAAAGAAAGTCTTTCAATTGGTTGCTGGTCAGATTTTGATTCATCAATTTTCTGTAGAATAGATTCTCGAACTCTGCGTCGATGATGTTATTCATCAACTCATGTGTGGCTTCGACCTGTGAAGTTCAATGTGGATATTGTTAAGAGGTCACAACTCTTGAATAGTTATTATCTGCCGATGAGTTGATTATGCCTCTTTTGTATCCTGATTTCCAAAGAAACTTACGTTATCATACGATTTCACGGCGGGGTTTTCTTTCAGGTGTTTGAATTGGTTCGTGATAACAATGGATTGATATTTAGACATCATCTCTCTGGCCACGTTGATCAAGGCTTCGCTCACCAATCCCAATGTGGAATTGTCTGCTGTCATTTCTGTCACTTTCTCGATGATTTGGTTTCGCTCCAGGGGCGGGTCATTCGGTATGGGGGCGGATTTTGTCAGACGGGCGAGCTACCACGTCATAAGTGTCATTTCTGACAGGTGATGACGCCATACCTCTAAATTGATATCCCTCAGCCTATCCTGCGTTGAGAGCGCAAGGTTGATGAGTTTGGAAAATATGGACAGTGTTTCTGTCTTCCCAATACCCGTTCCTCCGTCTAAAATGATGGACTTATTTGACATCATCCTCTCGTGTAGTAGCACCAGCCTCATCGTGAATTCTGGCGTGAGAATGTATTTATAATGGTTCAGCAAGTTCTGTACACTGGTATCCAGACCAAATACTCCCTCCAACGCATTCCTCATTCTGTTCAGAGTGGTCGAAACTTCGATGAAGTTTCGATGCATGTGGACTGATGCGTTAGCGATGGTTTCGTTTGTGTCCACATCACTCTTCCAGCTCAAAAATTCACCCGAAGTGAACGGAAATTTCTGTGCCATTTCCTCTTGAAATACGTAATTCACCCTTCTGCTGGTCAAGAGGGGTGGATCTTGTCCGTTCATAATCTCTCCGGCACTTGACGAGCTCAAAGCGTGAGCTTCTCTGATCAAAATGTCGAATAATATCTGTGGCTGGGGGATGCCAGGGATCTGGAAGTTTTGAGACATCTTTAAGAACAACTTGAACCAGGTGATTCTGCGTGTAAATAACTGTGAGAATCTCTTCTTGTGTGTGATGTCCTGGAGTGGCAATCTGTACCTGAAATATGTGAATTGTGGCAAAGTGGATGGGTTGCAGCTCACTTTTCGGCTGTTGCCGCAAAGAAAGAGTTCCAATCTTGGATGTTCTGACTGATGAATGGTTTTGCTATCTGTACACAAGCCCAGTCTTCAGGTGAAGCCTCGAAAATAGCCGTTGAGTAATCCATGATATTTCCCGCCATGTGCCGCATGAGAGGGACAGCCGATTCCAGGAATTGAGGGGAATCCGGGGAAAGCAAAGACATCGTGTCGTCATCAGGTGAAGGTCCGTTCAATTCTAGAAATATAGTCATCTACAACTGTCAGAATTTTCCGCCAAAATCCGATGTTTGAATCACCTTCTTATGCGGTGGCAGAGCGAAAACGATGCTGGACCTGAAATCTCCGATGATTCCGTTGAGAGTCAAGTTGACCAAAAATTTTGAAACAATGTCCCAGTTTGCATAACAAGACACGTTGAAGTGTACGGCAACTTCATTTTCTGGACCTGAAAGGATCTGTTCTATCAGTGATAGATCCAATTCCTGGTGATGATCAGCATCTACAACGAGAAGAATCATTCTCTGATACCAGAAATTGGAAAACAACAAACCTCTTTGATCGATATTGTCTTCTGAGCGGTAAAGTCCTTCATCTTCTGCTTGATAAATGTGGTCTTTCCGGTACATGCATCTCCCACGATAAGATTCAATTTCTGTATGGACGGGTGAGTGATCAACTTGTCTCCGTTGCTCAATAGTGCCTCTACACTAGGTCCTGTCCAGTCTCAATTCTTTCATTTCGTCTTGAATGAAGAAGACAAATAGATAATTCAATGCGAGTTGAAGTTATCTTCGAAATTTCGAAAAAATATATTTCGAAAACTGAATCTCTTTGCGCAAAGTTAAAATAAATTCAATAAACATGATGATTGATTGTGCTCACCCTGCTGAGGAGCTATAAATGTGGAGAGATCACTTCCAGCGCTTCCAGCATTCTGTATGATGATCGTGAGTGGCACCGTCTCCCCCCTTCCTTTCAGCACGTGGAGCCACGTCTGGAGTGCCTCTCTCATGTTGTTACTTAAATTGTCTGCACCGACCAGGCAGAAGGGTAGGTGCAGAAAGTTCTTGGAACATTCCAGGAATCGTTGTAGATCCTCTTCTTGAATTGTAGAATCACAAAATAAGACCAAAGCGGGATGCAGTGATGTGAAATCACTGATCATGCATGATGATTTTGCCAAGCGGAAGATGTGATCTCTGCTGTTGTGTGACGCCTCAATCAATTGGATTCCGTCGGTGTTGTCGTCGAGTTGTAGAAGCGCCTCCACCCTCTTTATCCACTTCGTGATGACGTAATATGACGTATCATCGGGTAAACTCCGCTTGAATTCGGATATCTCTTCTGGGGTGATGAGGTCCAGAATGTACGACTTCTTTCCGGTATCATCTGTGTAGAATTTTTCGGGGAAGCAATACGCAGTAAGGGAGCGTAACACGTTCATTGTAGATGGGATATCTAATGCGGATTCACAGGCGGACACCAACCTGATTTCAGTTTCAGTTTTGAAATATTCGAGATTTTGATTATTTAAACATAGATTTATTATAGCAGCACGAAAACACTCAAAATCTCGGTAATCTTACCTGGCGAATTGTAGATGGCTCAAGAACAACAACCTGGGCTCTCCTCTGAATCTCTTCAGTTTATCGTCCCATTTCTTTTTCAATCCCGCAAGTTTCCGCATTTGCTCCCGGAGTAAATCCAATAGATCGTGCCCTCTGCCGATTTTGATGCTGTACACACTCTCATTCTTCACCCAGATGAAATTAGGATGTCCCATCAGAACGAGCTCCCTGTGAATCGTGGAAATTTCCGTGAAAAGTGTGATGGAAGACTTGAAGACCTGGAGTTGTTCTTCGTTGGATGCGGAAGTAAAAATAGATCCATTGTTGAGATCTTGAAGATTCTCTTCTCTGCGAGTAGACCCGCTCTTGCACTTCACCTTCTCTGATTTAGATTTGAATTTACATAAAAATACGAGGTATCACCTCCCAATAGGACTTGTTATTGATAGAAGTGTGACTCCGAAACTCCGTACACTCCAGCACGTCCATGATCTGTGGTATGATGTCTGTGCTATTCTCGTTCATCTGTTTGTATTTTCCTTTGATATCGTTAATGTTCTCCAAAGCTTCGGAGGACAAATCCTGATACTTCTTCAAGTCTGGTGCTGCGCGTGTGACCTCGCGACACAGCTGAGGAAAGTCGACCGGCTGAAATTTCGTCGGTATTTCGTCGTTGTAGATGAGGTTACTTACGACTTCGGGCGTACGGAAGACGTGGAGAAGGGGTTTTAAGATGTCATAAACAGCCTCTGTATTGGATAATGTGGTCAGCTCGATATCGTCCAGGGAGGTGTTACTCTGCAGTGCGTTCGTCTTATTGGTGAAATCTTCATCGCTCGCAAATTCACAGAGGTAAGAGATCAGCGGCTCCACCTGTCAATTTGTTTAATCTCATCTGGATTAAATATTTCTTGATAAAAATGACTGTACATTTATTCACCAATATTCAGTCATATTTTCTCAATAAATATTTTTGCTCTAGAATAATAAATAATCTCTTACCTCCCGTGCAATGACAAAATATTCCAAATAGCTTTCACTGATCTGATAAGCTTTCTCGAGCTCAGCCAACTTCTTTGTCGACTGCTGGAAAGTGATCTTGTCTTGCCTCAATTCCGTCATCGTTTTTTCTGACAGATTCAAACCGCCCTGCTGCGGCTCGATCAAGAATATTCTGTCCCTCAGCCATTGTAATGTGTCGCCACATCTCTTCACAAAATTGACTAATTTCACGGCGTTCTCGACGAGTTCTGTTGAAGTGTTGTTTGTCAGGTCACGTGACCCGACGTGTATGATTCCTGGAATTTTACGTAACTCCTTCTCCACATCAAATTTGTCCCTGAGCATGATCGTTGCGATATCGTTGAATTGTGGATGATTGAGGGACAGATCACCGATGATCAACTGCTTGAAGAACTCGTTTGTGTTGTTTACAACTGAAGTGACATGGTGAGGGTCAAGTTCCATCTGACGTCTGTCAGTCGCGTGTCTCTTTTATCAAACAGATTAGACTACCTTCTGGTCACGTTCAGATTCTGGCACATTTTGTTGTAAGAAATGCTTCATAATAGATTCATATAGAGGCGACTGGGCGGTAGAGGACTGCCCGATGCTCATCAATTTCTCTTCAGGTAACCTCGATCTCTCCACGATATTCTTCTTTCTCTTCTCGATCATGGAGATAGTCACCAAATTAATGTCATTCATCATTTCCTGGCATATGTCAATTGATTTCGAACTGACAGTCGTGATTTTAGTCATACGCATCGTCGTGACAAGTGACAATGCCTCGTTGTAGATTGACAATCATCTCACCAGAGGAGGCATCTTATAGTATTGTGACAGCCATTCGTATCCCATCTGGGCCCTATCTACACACTCTTTCATATGAATGACCTTCTCTTTCTGCTCGGCCATCTTCCTATCATCGATCTTCCTCACGAATAATTCTAAGACTCTGCGATGTCTCTGGTCCGTGAATATATCCAGTTCTTGGCGACAGAAATCCTGACTATGCATTCTCAAATCCAATGTGGCGAAGTATTTTTCGATCTGTACATCTTCAATAATGAGATCCATGTGTATATTTACCTCAGAAGCGTTGGCTAGACATCTCTTCACGATTTCAAGTTCCTTCCTTCTTGGCTCCCACAATCTCACTTCCTTCAATAGACTTTTGATCCTTTCCCACAGATCCAAATATTCTTCGTTCAAAACGTTCTCGGGCTTACTTCTTAATTCTTCAAGTAACATAGAGAAGCCGACTGTTATAAGCGAATATATTGGCAGAGATAGTGAGGATTTGATCTGTTAAGAATTAAAAATTCGAGCTTTGTGGAATTTTAACTCACTTGGCCGTGGATAAAGTGCACAAAGTGCAATCTCGACGGTAGCATGGTCAATTTCCTGGTGTTGACATCGATGAAAGCGTCAACGATACTTCCATAAGCTCTTGATATATCCTGCTTGTCTCTCTCTTTCTTGGCGATGTCCGTAACATTCTCTTGATTCATGTCATCGTATAAATGCTGAATATATCAGTATTACGTCAAAGTTTGTATATCCGTCACCTCGTTACGAGAGAGGTAAATTGCCACGGCCTGCTTGTCGACATTCGCTTCGTACAATGGTTTTCCTTTCTTGTTAAGCATCTTCTTCAGTGTCCAAACAAGAGGAAGCTTCATCAGCATGATATATAATATCTCTGTGTCTTCTTGCAATGTGCAGGATAATTCCATCCTTCTACAGAGAATTTCGTCTACCTATACCAAGTCATTATCATTCTTCATTAAACACTCCATGATTACCTGATGAGAATGATCTTTTGTTCTTGCAAACTGGAACATCGAGTCTGACAACTCTTTTAAAGCAGGCTTATCCGATCTGTAGAAATTTGACATCGCCTCTAAAGAAAGCAACCTTGTAATTTCAATAAATTCCCCCGAATTACCGCTCGTTACCATATCGAGTTGCTGTCACCGTTCCTTATGGCTTGGCATATTCCCTGGTGCAGTAGAATGATGAACATTGGACTTGTGAATCTTAGTTCTTTCTCCACTTCCAGTGTGATTCTCTTCTTCATGATCCCTTCTATTATTCTGTCTTTCAATTGGTCCAAATAGATATCCACCTGGATGCATCAATCTCCAAGAATCGTTGTGTTGATATCGCAATGTGTACTGAAGATTGTACCTGGCGTAGACGAAGGTAGATACTCAATAACATCGCCCACAGCTCATTGTTCACCGGAATTCTGTTGAGATAATTCACAACGTCATCTTGATTTAGCTGCTTCCCGTCCGTAAGAAACGGGCTGTGCACAATCATCCCATAGAACTGGTAGAACTGTACACGTCAGATACTGCGACGAGATGAAATTTCACCTGAAGTTCCTGCGAGTTTTCTTTGATGAATTGTTGTAGAATACCCTCTCGTACTGTGTCGGGAATAACTCCTTCCCAACGATGCTTGAGCAACGTCTGAATATTTCAGAAATTTCTAAAATATCGAAAATGTCTTAAGTGTACGTTTGACATCTCTGGAGCCTTGACATGCTTGAACATCTCCATCAAGAAGGGGGCGACCGCGTCGATGGAGCCCGTCAAGATGACGTGTAGCTGTTGTATCCTGATGACCGTCTCAAATACTTGTAATCTCTCTTGTCCTTTCTTCATCTCATATTCCGAAAGCCTCTCCTCCATAAACTTCCTCCCTTGCTCTACTTTTTCGATAAATGACTCTCTATACTTTTGTTCCACTGTGGGTGTCATAAGAAGATTTGTTCACATCACGAGCCCATTTTCACATGGGGCTCACCATCAAATCTCATTTGTTGAAAAGAACAGTTCCATTCTTCTCTGAAGACGTTGACGACGTGCTTCCTGACGTTAACCCAGAGTGCGAGAAAGTAATTGTTAATCTTCGCAGAGTTCCGGACGATCTGGAGGTAACTGTTTTCGTTAATTTGATCAAGTCTCATCCATCTCGTCTTACCTCATTAAATTCAGTACGATGTAGATCATACTCGGTACTTTGGAGGGCAGGATTCTGACTAAATTTGGTTCTATGGAGGAGATGTTATCTACAATCATTTTATGAAAGAGTTGATCGTCGTTTCTCAGCTCATTTAATTTGTCTAATTGTTGAAACCAGTTGATCACAGAAGGGAAGTCTTCTAATTGACATTCCCTGAACACATTTTCTGGACCCTTGATTGTTTTAGAACTAAAAGGCCACCACGCCATTCTCTAGTGTTTGAAAATGGTTTCTGGTCCTCTGCTGCCCAAGATCAAAATTTTTGGCCATTGCCTCGCCCAAGTTTTTGGGCCTTTTGCGTTTCCGGAAACTTCCGGAACAGGTTCGTCAATAACAGCTTCAGTTGAAAATTACACCCTATTTGGACCAATCAACCTTTACTTTGCCAGAAAAACGTTCTTTTGGATGGAGGCAATTTATGTGTTGGGTGACAAGCTCCACCAGATCTTTTCCTTGAGTTTGAAGGTGAGATTTCCTCTTGTTGGCAACTGGCAAGCGAGAGCCTGAAGTGTTGAGTCCGTGGAGTTGTGTTGATGAAAATTGGTAGACGCCAAGCTAGACCACTAAAGGTTACAGGCACCAGAAGGAAGCCACCATGTGCCTGAACTGTCGTCTTTTCCTTCGTTGGTTTTTTGTTTGGTTTTGGCTTTGTTTGGCTTGCCCAGCTTCACACGAAAGATTTGAGAATTGTTCAAGAGAACAGAAAGATCCACAATCTACAACGATTTCCTAATTCGAACAACAGGACCACGTCGCACCAACAGGAGGCGCTTGTGCACTGTAGAGCAGCATGCCTGGTGGTGATCATGGTTCCTCCTCACAGAGGTACTTTCTCTTTGATCACATTTAATACACTTCATAACCTGCACAGGAATCGTAAAGAGCACCGAGATAGGAACTACACCAACTTTGTTTTGATTGTGGCGATATACTGTTTCACTTCATTATACTTTCTTCAAGAGCCAGTTCGGCGGACAGTCACAAAAGAAGATACATTCATAAACAAGTTCACCAACACTTCCTATGTCAGACGAGGTGTTGATGCTCGTATGCCGCTTGATTATTACCAAATAGAGTGAGAGGAAATGTCACTTCTCACTTGGAATTAAATCATGTTACAGGAAGGGCATAGTTCACTATTTCAATGAGTGTGCTATAAGAGAGGAAGCTTTGATCGCACAAGAAGATCAGATGGTTTCTAAAACTGTTCATACCTATTCTGAATCTGAGAGGAATGTGAGGACCTCAGCAACATTTGTTTATTCATGAGAATTATCAAAACCCAATTTGTCTATCATCAAAATCATCATATTTTCTTCTGATCTATACCAGGAAATTAGCGCGCACGTTCGGAACGCAGAAAACTTGAAGCGCGAGAGAAAATGGGACGAAGCTTTGAAACAATTAAATGAAGGAATTGCAAAGTACCCAGACTCTGATCAGCTTGCGGGACACAAAGGAGGCTATTATTTTGACAGAGAAGAATGGAGGTAATGGATTTTTGTGTTGTAACATTTCTTCACCAAACGGAAAGTGGCTGTTAGGCTGCAACTGTTGTGGCAAAGCCTCGACAAAGAAGCCCCAACAAAATTTGGACGTCACAACCAAAATAAAACTGTTGCTGATCCCGCAGCAAGCTGCCTGCAGCTCTATCTTTTCGCAGTAATCTTTTTCTCAACAAAACAGAAACTCAGCAGAATGGTTCAAGAGAGCTTGGAATTTAAACAAAGGAGAGCCGAGATGGGCACAGTTAGCCGCGAATGGCTATGAGAAGATCGAAGATGAAGACCAGGCGGTGTAAGTATTATATTCTTCTCGAGATTTGTTGAGATGGTATAGGTATTTCTTGACAGCTTCGAATAAGCACAAGAAGAGCCTGCACACGTTGATGTCTGTGGCTAGTCTGAAGAGAAAGTTCAACAATTTGGAGGGATTCTCCGAAGTGATCAACGACATCATGGAGGGTCAGTACTTCCACTCTCGTTGTCTAGCAGCTCTATAATAGCCGCCTTTTTACGCTGCCGCAACAAAAAATCACAGCGTCCATATCTTAACGATTACAGAATGTTACGATCTTCTCAGACGAGGAATGAAGATCCCCATGAACCCATTCTCAGCTTTGCACTATCCTTTTACTGTGCAAGAGATGTACGAGATAGCCAAAGGATTCACAGGCTCTCTGTCGATGTATAATCAGGTGGCGACAAACTTTCATAACATCTTATTCGGAATCTGCATCTACGGTAGAATTCATTGTGCATGTGGCTCAGCCTGCAGCAAGATATCATTCGTGATTTCTGCATTTCTGTTGTGCGAATAATCTCCTTGACGTCATTTTTTCGCTATGAATAAATCGCAACTTAAGCACTCAAAAATCCAGGGACGACAACCGTTTACGTTGCACAATGAATGGGACGGAAAGAGAAAAATCCGCATCGGCTATATTTCGTGAGTGGATGATTTTATTTTTAACCAAAAAAGGGCGGAGATTCTTGAGATGTTGACGTATAACAGCCCCGATATCCGACAGCACGCCGTTGGTATAGTGATAAGGAGTATGTTTGGTTACCATGACAAGGAGAAATTCGAGACATGGGTGTTCAGCACTTACGATAAATCTGGCCCTTCATCTGAGATCTACAGAAAGATCAAAGAAGAATCAGATCATCTCATCGATCTCCACGACCAAGATACGGGCAGGGCTGCAAAAGTGTGAGTCAGTCATGACATCTTATTCCTCTACGATGATATCGCAATTACGATATCGTGACGTCAGATCGTTGTAGAATGACGTGTACAGGATTTATGACCAGAAGCTTGACATTTTGATTGATATCGGTTTATTCACCGCACATGCCAGAATGGACGTCTTCGCATTAAGACCAGCCCCTATTTCCGTCGCTTGGCTTGGTAGGTTTTTATTTTACATCGTTGTAGATGGACGATTCTTATTGCAATGAAGGACTGGCGTGTACCACTGGATCTCAATTCTATGATTACATCATCGGAGATAAGTTCGTAGTTCTCCCCGAGCACGAACCCTACTACGCAGGTAAACAATTTTTTGACTTTTTTAGAGGATTTTTCTAGCTTTTTCTGAAATATTGAAGAGAGTCTCGTGGCTATGCCTCACAGTTACCACATTTTCGACCACAAGCAGTACTATGGTGAGCCAGGAGAAATACCACAGCTAGACCAGAGTATGTTTTTCACACCCATACCTGAAGACAAGAGCAACCCTCCCTTCTTCTTTTGCAACCACGCCAACAATTACAGAATGGATCCTTATATATTCAGTGATTGGTGAGCTACTTGAACCATCTCTCTCTGTCTGCAATATTTATGGCGCAACATCAGCTGCGCTCTGTAATACAGCCCAAGTCTAGTTGTGATAAAATACTTGTAATATTTAATTTAATATTGATGCAGGATGGAAATTGTGCTGGGTACTCCGAACTCAACATTGATTCTGAAGTATTACAATGAGAATTCCAGAAGAAATGCCGAGAAACAGGCCAGGAAATACCGCGGTATAAGGTGATTTATCTCGTTGTAGATGGCCATATAGATGATGACGTCATCACAGGTTAGCCCCAGAGGGATCGAAGACTACAAACGAGTGGTACTCCATTATTTTCCAAAAAGGTGGTGGTATGGACCACATCAAGTCAAAATCGATATGCAATCTATATTTAGACGTGAGTGATGACGTCATGAGTATCTCCTAACAATTTTGACAGGTACCACTCTACAACGGACACTCTACATCTGGTGATATGTTGTGGGGAGGTAATTACAATTCGTCTAAAATACTTTCCATTTGGATATTGACGATTTCAGGTATCCCCTTAGTGACCAGACCTCTTGGCACTATGGCTGCACGTGCCGCTGGCTCTTTCGCTCTCACTTCCGGAAATCCTCAAGGGTACATATCTGCATCTTTCCATTCTTGACTCGTTGTAGAATCGCAAACAGTTCAAAAGAGTACATCGACGTCGCCATAAGACTTGGCACAGAGAGACAGGAGATGTTCAAGATGAGGAAAATACTGGGGGAGAGAAGGATGGATAACCCCCTCTTTGATACCTTTTTGTTTGTGAAACACTTGGAATGGGCATATACAGAGATGATGAGGCTACATTTCATAGAGAAAAAACCACATCAGAGAATCGATGTGAGCAAAATCGTCATTTTTTTAAAACCACCAAAAAATGCACAAAAAACACCATGGAAATTCCGAATGTTTATGGCTGAAGAATGAAAGGTGGTGAATTTGATTCATGAATACGGAGCCAAAGCGATGCGAGACAAGAAGAGAATCAAAGACAACCAAGCTGAGGTGATTTTCAATCTCATAAATGGATTGGAAGCCACAAGGATGTTTTTTGTTTCTTCTGATTATTAAAAACACAACTGACGCAGTTCAGATGGAGAAGGAGAAGCAAGGGAATGGAGAGAAACCAGCAGGAAGAGAGGCGGGAGGTGTCGACTTGAAGCCAAAATAAAGTGGTTATTTAATTCTATTCATAAGGGTGCTTTCGTATTTTATCAGAGTTGCACCTCAAGCTTGAACGTGCGAATCGCGAAAAGCGAAAAAACGAAAGCGGTGTTTATTTGGACAAAAAATGTGGCTCTGATGGGGACGCTTCTCTTCAAGATATCAGAGTCGATTTGAAATCAGTCCATTCTTCCTTGCCGGCATCTACA
>MZNV01001469.1:0-11056 GCA_002081555.1 Protostelium mycophagum | reverse complement strand
CTGATCTGTTAAGGGATTCAGACTTCCATTCAACAGGAGAGCTAATGTTTACTCTGATTGGCAGCATCTGGGGGTTAACCCCAGTTGTATGCTCCTCTCAAGAGATTCCAGTGAGCCTCACAGCTGAGAGTGGAAGGTTTGACTTGCCTAACTCATGATGGACCCGTGTGGTTGTTCTACTTAGATAAAATTTGGAATTGTTCTGATGGAAGAAAAAGAAGACCCAATATAAAGTGTGCACCAAAACTTGTGTGCACCAAATACAAGAGCGGAGTTTCTGGCTTAGAGCACTCTGCAATTTCCTGGAAAAAGACGCCAGATAAACCTCTGGGTGCACATTTTTTGTGTGTTGAAAATCCCTCATTGTGAAGAAGATTGGATTTGGTCATCACGTGGAGGTTTGTATATTTCACTGTATGGACCTCTTGGACAGAGACAAGTTCCTCTTGGGGAGAAGTGGATTACCGCTCACAAACCCAACCTTAGGAAAGGCTCAGATAGACTTCTTATCTTCAATCACTGTCAGGATCACAGAGATCTGATAGCTTTGCATCTGTTATGATGTGACATTTAACTGTAAATAAAATAACAAATGCATTGTAAAGATAAATGCATCATAATATCATACTTTTGGATTTTAGATTTGCAAATCCGCTCAAATGAGTGCAAATTTGCACAAAAGCATTAACAGTAATGGTTCAACTTACCGCCAAACATTTAAAGCAGTTTCCTCTGAATTGGCCTCTGAATAATCAAGATACGGCCACTACCTCTAAGCAGCGCATCGCAGAGCAGCAAGAGGCAGTAAAACAACTTGACCGCCCAAGCACCGACATCGCTGACACGATGGAGATCGTTCTGATGGAAGAAAAAGAAGACGCGATATAAAGTTTTGCTCGTTGTAAACACCAGAGTTTTTATTTTGGTGTTGCTTGGGGCTTGTGCACCAAAACTTGTGTGCACCAAATACAAGAGCGGAGTTTCTGGCTTGGAGCACTCTGCAATTTCCTGGAAAAAGACGCCGGATAAACCTCCGGGTGCACATTTTTCGCGTGTTGAAAATCCCTCAATGCCGATCATTGAACAAACATTTTGTGATTAAACATCTCATGATCACATGGAGGATGAATCATACCCGTTGTTCGTATATCAGAGTAAAAGACATCAAAGAAAACATCAAAGAATGCATCTATGCGGCAAAGCCTCAAAATAAAACACTTGGTACAACTCCAATCGAGGAATTTATCTAGTTCTTGCGGCCCTTCTTTCTTGTTGCTGCAGTCTTCGTCTCCTTCGTGTCCTTTGTTTCTTCTGGGACGACATCCTGCTTGCTTTTAACATCATTACAGAATGAATCATCAAATGAAATAGTTTTTATTGGCTTTTCCAACGAATACATTTTTGGTACTACAATACATTTGAAGATCACGATCATCACTCTGAAAAAAATGTTGATATACCCATCAGAACTACATGTCATCGAAATCAACATGATAAATCAACTTACGAGAGTGACCTGTTCTTCCTTCTGTGGTGTCTCCTTCTCTTTTAATTGCTTTCTCATAGCATAGGCGTCCTCATTGTCAGCGTAGTACTTCTCTTCTATCTCATGTATGCTATTTCTGTCAGTTGCATTGGATTATGATGGTGATACCTGAATCCGAGAGTGTCTTTGTAGAGCTTGAGAGCCACACGGTTACCTTTACGAACGTGGAGGGATACATATACGGCATCGTATGTCTCGAGCATGGATTTCTCTGGTCATCTATTAGAGCGTGAATGAGTGATCGTACTAACGTGATTGTTGCATGAGCTTAGTCGCGAGTCCCAGCTTTCTGTGGGATCGAAGCACAGCTAAAGAGGTGATGTGTCCATGGATCTCGGGGGCATCATCTTCCCTGATCACATCAGAACGATCTTGTGAGGTGAACTCACATTTTCGCCAAGACATAGCCGACAATCTGTCCGTTGTGGGTCTCTGCAACATAAGAGAGCTGGGGCCAAGATAAGATGTGGTAGAAGTAGTACTTCATCTGGTAGTTCTCGGGAAGACACATTAAATTGGCCGCCTGCATGGCGAACAAATCATCGATCTATTGTAAGGTCAATGTTTTGACCCTATTTTGTATCTCTTTACACACCGTAGCTCTTCTAATGGACACCATGTTATTCGATAAGTTCTGATCTGATCATCAACTTTTGTCTCGTTGTATCGTGCGTGTTTTCCAAGCCACAAAACAAATCATGCCACCACATCCCTACAACTCTCTGGACGCGAACCGATATGCAATAAGGACCAGAAACAATGAAACGTGCAGAAAGTGAGACTTCCCTCTTCCGATTATGATCAGCCGTTGAATGATATATCCAGAATCGGTGTCTTCGCCTGTGTTGGTCTGGTGCTGTTAGCCTTGATCATCATGATCCTTATATTCTTTTTATTTCCTCGCACACCGCTAAGTAAGAGTTAACGCTGTTTGTATTTCCATTGAATGTTCTTAGTTGAAGTTCAAGATCACAAGACGAATAATTTCTTCATATCATCTGATCCAGAGAGTACGACTGACCCGCCAGCCGCCGTCTTCTTGAATGTTACTGTGAGATCATTAATTTTTCATTCCCTGGAAGAAGCTGCACGCAATGAGACTAAAAAGCATCTTTGGGCTCTGCCAAAACGATCTGGATTGATTTCATGAAAGAAACATTTTTACCTGTTGCTGATCGAGAAAGGTTTTTTTAAAAATACAAAATGATAATTATGTGGACATAGAGGTCGTGAAGGTCAGATTGAACATCACACATGAAAATGATTACGTGGGTAGAGCAGCAGCACCCAAGTTCCTTGTGCCAAAGCGATCCTCACTGGTAACTTTTTCTCTCCAATTCAAAACTTTCTGTCGTTGATTCAAAATGTAGATCATTTTTCCGTTTAAAAAAATTGATCCTGTGGAACTCATCATGGGATCATGCTTTTGTTGCCATGGCATAGATCATTGCTTCAAATTTTTTTGAATGTCTTAGTGCTCGAAGGTCCCGTTCACTGCGGTAAATTGTAGACGTATAAGTTTCTGTCTGAATTGAAGTTCAGCCAAAATATAAACACTATTATTTATATTTGCAATGTCCAAAGACAATATTGATTGAGAAAAGGTCCTACCCGTCAATGTGTACATCGTGTGCACTGATCTCGTCACCAATTTGAAAATTCTTTGGGAATCGTGGAAAGGAAGTGTCACTTTTGATCTGACAGGCTTTGTGACATGTGAGATCTACAACGATTTTGAGTTTCTGAAGAAATTTCAGTGAATTATCTCGGAACAGTACACGCCGTACAGATTGATACATCTTTCCAAATGACGACGTAGCATATTCAAAATTTCAAGATCTCCCGCAAAAAATATCGGTCATTAGGACTCAATGAAATAAACGCTCGCACATGTTACCGTCAAGTGTCATCTTGACCCAGAAAAATCTATATTCTCTTCATCTATTATTAAAGTATTTTTAATCATGAAGATGTCCTTGATTTTTACGATTATCAAGACTCCGGAGGACGTAGTTGTAGATGGTCGACTAAAAGTGTACATTGCGTGATGGCAGCCGGCTGCAAGACAGATGGGATCAGGTTGTACAATCTCTAAACTCCGGTTTGTTTCATCAAGTTGCCAAGGAAACAAACCTGATTTTTATTCTTCAAGGAACCATCAACATACACTAGAAAGTATTATTTCAACAAAAGATCAGTTTTTCGAAATTTTGAATCGATCTTTATGTTCAAGCTGTGCCGGGATAAGCTGCACTTCCTGCTGGGCAGAATTCCATTGTGTATTTTGTTACTCCCGCTGGACATGCGTGGAGTCCGACTCCATCATCATATGAGTATGAATATACACCAGGTGCCATGCTATGTACAGCGGCAACAAACTGTGTGTTTTCTATTGGTCCTGCACGACACGCTTGAGGTGTTATGCATCCATTAGAGGGTGAGCAGTTGTCTGGTGTTGGTGTTGGGCCTGAATAAATCAGTCTCTATAACACTTCTCGAAATCAATAATACTCACAGCACATCCACATCGCTGCACCATTGTCTTCTGGCTGTGCGAGACCGTAGGGTGTTCCCCAGTTGAGTCTCTTGCAGGGCGACATGCACCCCAAAACTTGTCCGTTTGCAACGATGCGCAAGTCCACAGATTTGAGCGAAACGGCCTGTCCGTTCACAGATACGGAAGAGTAGTTTCCGTTGGCTGTCAGATCTTCTCCCTTGGGACACTTTGAGAGGTCCAATGTCGATGCGTCGACACCCTTGAAACCACAGTTGCTGCCGATACAATCACATCCTGAGGTGTCTCCCACGGGTGTGAGCTTGTAGGGGATGGTCCAGCCATCAACCTTAAACATTCAATATTTGAATCGTGATTTTAGCGAGAAATCCTACCTGAGAGGTATCGAACCATGTGGTTGGGTTAGCGGCATTGCAGCTGCTTCCGGGTCTGCATCCCCAAGTGGCCTCGAAGAGACTGTCGACTGGGGGTGTGCATCCGTTGGCAGGGCAACCGCCTGGGGGGTTGGGCCAGTATTGCATTTGGTCTCCGATCAGGCAGTTCTTACCCTCGCTATCACATCCATATTTAGCCTAATCTTTTCAGTATTTCAAAAATTGAAAAATGTAAGTAATTACCCAGAATCTGCTTCCAGAAAGACCAGTGTCTGGGACGGTGTAGTCGATATAGCTTCCGGGGTAAGCTGGTAAAGAGGTGGCGCTCTGTCCCGGCAGAGGTGCACCAGCTCCTCCGTATCTGGCCTCGAACCACAATGTGGTCTTGCAAGAGTTGATGATACGTAAGTCGGCATTTTGTGCGGGAAATCCGTTTCCTGCAGCTGGAGTGGGGTTGATCACGACTCCCGCTTGGGAAGTGGTGGGGGTTGGGGTTGCAGTGGAGCTCGTTGTAGAGCTAGTCGTACTCTTTGGCGACGTCGCGAGAGGGGTTCCTCCGGCCACCACGTTTCCGTTCACACAGGAGGACTTGGTGGTGTCATAACAGTTGTTGTTGCAAGAGCCAAAATTGCCTGGGCACAAAACGAGCTGGTTGGTGAAACCGTCTGTGGGGCAGTTGTATTGTCCTGCGGAGTAACAAGCTCCGTTGCATGAGCACAAAGTGGAGGGGCAGGAGCTGGAGGCGTAGCAAGGGGATGGTACCTGCTGTGAGCCGGCAGCTGCTGCTGTGGTTGCAGCCGCTTTAGAGCTTGTTGTTGATGCGACCGCCTTGAAGGTTGTCGAGCTCGTGGGTGCGACCTTGACGGCTGTAGAGCTTGTTGTGATCCTGGTAGTGCTGCTCGTTGTCTTTGCTTTTGATGCGACTGAAGAGGTCGGTGTGTTTGACGCGGGGCCTTGTGCTAAGGCGCAGTTGGAACAGTGGTAGTTGCTTGGGGAGTAGCAGGCACCGTTACAGACTTGGTTTCCGGCAGAACACAGCACTGACTTTCCTGTGCAGTCTTGAAGACACGATGTGTAGGTGGGATTATAACATTGTCCATTATTGCTGCTAAGATCAGAAAAATGGAGGTGATCATGGCTCATTTCTCACCATAAGGACTCTCCCGGGCCACATGCTATTGTTACGGCGACAATTGTCAAACCGAATAGAATGATCGATTTCATTCTTGTATGTGTTGAGCCTTCTATTTGATACAACTGGGATTTTCTGGGCCGTTTGACCTTCAAAGAATCCTCTAGTTTTGTGTAGTACACTTGCTGCTGCCTGTGGCTTGCGAGCTGGCTTCGAAATGGTTCTTGTCCTTCCTAAATTCCAGTCCGAATCTTTGAAGGGTATCTAGCATCTAGGTCACGTGACTCTCGGAATTTCCAAATCCAAATTTTTCCAAAACGAAACTGGTTCACGGAATGTTACCGTGAAGGCACGTGATTTATCGTGGCACACGGTCCGGATTCCGGCTGGTTTATTCTGGAATGAGTGTTTGGAACGAAAAAGATGGGCATCTCGAGGCAATTCAGAGAGAACACGGCAGAAGCGGTCGATCTCAACTTTTAAATCTTAAAATAAGATCGATGAGGTCATATTTTATTGTCTCAAGATGCTTAGAAGCCCAAGCACTTGGTCGAGTTCTGCCAGCCAGAGTTTCCACTTAAATCGTTCAATGTGAAAGCATCTCCGACACAAGAGGCGACACCAACAACCTATTTGGTTCAGAATGTAAAAAGAGGATTTGGTGACTCACGCTGAGCTCTGAAGCTACGACACCGGTAAGATCTGCAGATCCACCGATGGAGTGGAGTTCCATGGCCCAGGGGGACTCCACAATCTTGATGTTTTTGAATTGAACCTTCTCCATGTGTCCATCAGTGAAGGTGATTCCGGCGAACGAAGAGTTGTAGATCTCCAAATCCTCGAACTGCAACAGTCAATAAAATTCCAACTTATTGAAAAACGGACCAGAATTCCGCCAGAGAAGGGGGATTCCTGGGGCCAGACGTAAAGAGCACCGTTGTGTTGCTGGTTGGACCTATCTGGTGCACCAGCTCTGTAGAATGTGTTTCTCAGCACGTTGGTCTGTCCGCTGAGGTGTACAGCCTGGAATCTGTTGGCAATCTGGATGGCTCCTCCTGTCCACATGTCAGCATTTCGTCGTTGTAGAATGTCTCAAAGATTTGAGACCATGTAGGAGGTCACATACCCTCGCAGATGGTATCGGAGATGATGTTGTCTGTCGCTTCGTTGTCTTGGCCTCCATAGATAGCAATTCCATTGGCCAAAATGGGGATGGCGATGGTGTTAAATTTGAATTGGTTCTTCACGTCGGGTTGTTTGTCTGACCACATGGCGAGTCCGTCATCACCTTGTACACATCAGAGCATGTCGACAGGACATCATGACATGATATCATGGGACTTTGCGAAAAATTACCGGTGTTTCTAAGGTCAGACTGCTCTACAACGGAGTTGGTAACTCCCTGGTGGAAATTGAGACCGTCAGCGTACAGGTTTCTGTATGTGACTCCAGTCACGTGGAAGCCATCAAAAGGTCCGTCTAACCACATACCACACCTGGAGTCTCTCAGAAATTCCTGTGAAATTGCCGTGAAATTTCGTGAAAATCTCACTTGCAGTGCTCGATCCAGAGGTTCTGAACGATTGTCTTTGACAGGGCGTTTCCGACACCACTGTCCAACTGCTCGTCGATTCTGACGTTTGTCAACCCAGTGATGGAGAAGTCGTAAAGTCCCACGTCGCTGCTTCCCTAAGTATGATTCAGAAAAAGAAGAAGTGATCTACAACGAGGACTTACGCCTTGGGCGGCTGGCTTTCCGAAGAATCCAACTCCGTGCATTCTGGATGCTTGTACGTTGGTGTACCAGGGTCCGGCACCTCTGATGGTGACCTGTTGTAGATCAGCATAATTATAATGAGAATTCTTAAAGGCTTACCTTGTCGATGGTGATGCGCTCATTGGTGAGGAAAGTTCCCTCAGGAATCCAAACAACTTGATTTTTCAGTGAAATCTCTGAGTCTGGATTTCATACCCTTTCCGGCAGCAGATGCGGAGTTGACGGTGTCTTGGATAGCCTTGGTGGAATCCTTTTGTCCGGTGGGATCAGCTCCAGCATCTACAATGCTGACAGATCCAGCGGGTTGGGCGTAGGGGGCGGGGGCCTGGAAGAAATCCACGAGATCGATTGTGTACACAACTCCGGCAGTTGTACCGGCGATGCGGACCTAGAGATAGTCACATCATAACCCTCCGAAATTTCCGGGAAATCTACCTTGGTTCCGGCGGGGAGGTCCTTGCCGAAGAGGCTTCTAACTTCGTCGTAAAAATGGTGTGGATCTCCACCAGCGGGATTCTTGTTGAAGGGGTAACCTCCATAGGCCCAGCTGAATTTAGAGGTGACCGTCAAGTTGAGCTTGGCACCGTTAGAGGACACAACGACGAGCTGGGCGACCTGGGTGGATGAGAAATTTGGCGGGAAAATGGTTTTGGCGGGAGGTTACCTGTCCGCTTCCGTCAGCAGTGTCGGGGATGGAGAATCTGACAGCGATGGCGTTGGAGTCCTTCCTATTGTAGATGGTCATTATTACGTTCTATTTCTCAGGATTGCCTGGCACAATTCATTGAGACGATAAAGATTACGCACTTGGAGGTGAATTCGATGTACTGATCGCCGGTGATCTGCACCGCCTTTCTGCCAGATGCTTCAGAGGGTAGTTTTGTGTAGGTTCTGTCGGGGCCGATGAGCTTGCCGTTGTGGGAAGAGTCCTCTGCCTCTACAGAGTGGTAGGTCAGTGTGGCTCCTCTCTCTGCGAGAGCGGCGGCCTCTGGAATGTCGATGAAGTCGAGCCTGGTGAATGTGAATTTCCGATCCATAAAATGGTAGATGTCATCGATGAAAGGATGTCATACTTGATGGGCTCGGCAGAGTTCGATTTAAGGACGAAAGTGTTCAATCCCTTGCGAAGGAGGAGCTTAGTGCTGTGATCAGCGGGAGAGGTGGTCTCCTTTAGGTTTAATTCTTCGAGACCATGTCCGTTTACGCTCAAGCTAACAGCAGCGGGGGAACTGCATACAAGATTAGAATGTATGGTGATAGATGGACTATGATATCAACTCACGCCGCGTGGTAGCGGATGATGGCTTCGTGATGTCCATCTTGATGAGCGTTGACTGTGAAGATGGAGTGAGCGCCTTCCTTCTCTAAATGAGCGAAGGCGAGACCAGAGAAGGTGGAATCTGGTGGTTCTTAGCTTGCAAACAGACGCACATTTTCACATACCCACGGTCTTTCTGGCGGATGCCTCGATGTTATGAGCGTGCTCAGCCTCTAAGCGAACGGCGGAGGATATGGCCAAAAGTGCCAAGAAGAGACCCGTGCGTGCGATCATCTTTCTTGTATTTGTCGTTGTGATGAAACGTCCTGTCTTTCATTTGCGGATCTGGAAGTCAAACTACAAACCATCATTACCGTAAATTACTCACGGTATGGAACGAGCAGAAATTTCGATTTCACAAATTTTCTTCTTGCTGAATGCTGCCTCTGACTTCGATTGAACCATTGGGCGGGTGTTAGCCGCTTTTTGGGCGGAAATGATCATGATATCATAATCAAAACTTTGGATTTTTTGGAATTTTTTATTGATTAATTTTGAAGACATTTTCGCATCGATGAAGCCGATATGTGTATGTGCTCTGAAGGGTCCAAATTCTATGTTAAGGACACGATCTGCTGCTCTCATACGACCATTCAGCACTGAATCAAAGATAAAGATGATCAAGCCAACAGATATGAGGTTGGTGTGCAGGGCATCTCTTCGACTCACTTAGGACAGTGTCAATTCTCTTTATGCCTTCATGACCTCTGCGATTGTGCCCAGACCTATCGCCCTAATCACCACCCGTAATAATCCAGAATGGATGACCTCTAAAGACAATGTACCTGAGAATGAGATGGTCAATACAGCACCATTCTCATACTTTAATGTGGTCTCAACATCACCTGCCTGCATTAGTGTATCAATCACAAAGAAGGGAGCCACAGGCGAGATGATCGTTCATTATTTATAGCATCAAAAAGAATCAAAGCATTTTTGTCCCTTCAATTTTAATAGCGTACCTCACGTTTACAAATCATGATCTCCACATTAACATGACACCATCTTCTCGACCGCGCCAAAATATTAACTAACATTAGAACACAAAGATACATTGAAAAACATTCTACACTTCAAGGAGTTTGTTGTTCATGCTACAACAGAAGAGAATTGGCAAGGCGCCAACACAGTAATCCACCCAATTTTTTTCCACAGTTTTATGATGAATCTATTTTTAGGCCTCCGGAGATTTTGAGTACGGAGTATCCGAATGGAAAGAGGCGGGGTTCTCCCTGCTTCCATCTACAATCATCTCTACACCCCGATTGAGAGAGTCGGCATTAGCAATGGAATGTACATTGTACAAGACTGTCGACATTGGTGAGGGACCGGGGTCTGTCACCGTGGTATTTGGCAAGGTAAATCAAAATCAATCCTCTAAATCACAGATTTTACCTCATCTTATTAAACTCTTTAGATTGAGGCCATCCACGTGGCAGAGGACGTCCTTGACGACAAAGGAAGAGTGGATGTCTTAAAGCTGAAGCCAATTGCAAGACTTGGCGGTCCACAATACACCACATTAGGACACATACACAAGGCTCTCAGGCCCAAAATCGAGAAGAAATAGTGAGATGAACTCTTTGAGAATGTTCCTCAACGGCGTCATAAAAACCGAGATCACGACCAAACCCATAATAGAGTCTTCTGATACTTCACGAACACTATCATTGATGACACTGAGAAAACATCTTTGCGCTTGGGGCAATACTTTAGTCAGTGACGTGAAAACAGAGACGAAGTTATTGCTAATTGAAAACTACATCCAAGCCTCGCGCCCACCAACGGTGTGCGCAATTTTTGGAAAAACAATACCCACACATAAATAAAAAAGAAAAAGATGTTAGCTCTACAAATTATAACAGTGACTTCTTACAAACATTGAGTGCTGAAAGCGGGTGACACAACAGCGGCTGCGGGAGTGCCACCTCCTCCAACTACTGGTGCTGTCACCTAAAGTTGATTTTCCCATGTTTAAAACATGAAGTACACCTGCTTGAAGTGTTTAAGAAAGTGATCTGCAGGGTAACTGATGAGATGAGCGTCCACCTCTATAATAGTAGATATCCAAATCGGATAGCATTTGGTCAACTGAGCACATCAAGAAGATGATTGTCAGTTTATTCAATAACAATAAGACTTCTCGTGTCAAAGGAATGTTGGCAGTTCTTTCAGAACGGTTTCAACGAGCAGGCGCAGTTGACCTGACAAAGGATTTGGATGTACAACGGTTAAAGAAAGGGTCTATGAAATCGCAGCCGCCATCAGAATTAGCAGAACGTTTACCTCTGCCTGTACAGGTAGTGCGACACTATTTTCTCCACAAACCAGAACACACGTCATTGAGAACTTGGCGAAGAGATAGGGTGGTATTGTTATTAGGATTTGCCGGGA
>MZNV01001465.1:0-14685 GCA_002081555.1 Protostelium mycophagum | reverse complement strand
GGTGTGTCATCAATGAGGCAGATGAATCAGATCATTCAACAAATAAGACTTACTCGTTACTCCTTCAAATTCTTGAGAACCTCTCTTTGCCGTCTGCACTTGTAATATGGTCTTGACCACGTCTCTTTGAAATCATAAGATCAGAGGGAGAGATGGATCGACCTACAGAGGACATGTGAATAAGGCCGCCACACCACCAGCACAAGCTCCAGCGAGACCATTTATGACAGGACCTAATTGATGTTTGGGACTCTTAGATACTGGATGGTCGGTCCCAGCGGCAGGATGAGCTATCGTCATTCTACCTTTTTTTGTTGATGAGCGTCGATTGAATGATTTCGAATGTTGACATCCTCGAAATTATTCCGTTGTAGCGGGCGGATTCGTTCTTGAACGAATAATCACCAGAATTCCTCAAGTCAAGAGGCGATGAGAGATCAAGCTGTGATACAAAGATTGAGGTGGATCAAATCGAAGTGTTGAATCCTTGTATCAGGATTCAAGGCTCCGATTTCACCAAGTTAAAATAAAAATTACTGGTGCACGAGACTCCGGGAAAGTAGGTGATGGATCGATTAGCTTCTGCGACGAAGAGTAACCTCTGATCTTGTGATGTCTTGTCCTGTTCTGATGTCAATATCACAGAGAAAAAATGATTTCTCTCATTTCGTGAAGCACGGTTTGTAGATGGGTCATAATTACGTGGTGGTTCCCATTTTTTGTTGCTGAGGAATGCGGCTCTCCCGCGCGACCCTCACTCGGTTTGCCGTCTTAATCATCGTCACATTATTTCTGTTTCTCAATGTCTCTTTCAGTGAGTATCTCTATTCAACTTCATTTTCATTTCTCCTTGTGATGATTTCATTCTCTCGGCTTAAGAAGAGGGATCAATTGATGGACAACACATCCATCTGAATGGATGCTCTCGTAGGTTTAATACAACTCGATCTGATCAATCGATCTCCTGGGAGATTGCCGTCATCACGCAACAAAAGGACTTACTCAGGATCAGGCCAGCTAGGAAATCCTGAAAATTCTGAGTCAATTGACGATGCATATTATCAAGTATGTCTTTCATTCTTTCTTATTTGATTGTCAACAGGAACCGGCATTACCAGAATTGAAGGATCTAATCATGGTCGCTGGCCACGCCATTTATTTGGGAGATGAGCGACAGTCACCAGAAAAAGATGACGGTTGGATCCTCGAACCATTTCAGAAAGGACAAGTGTGTACACGTCATCAAATCATCACTCTCCAAATCATAATATAATGATCATGACGTGGCATGTAATTACATCGGCCACCCAGCTCAGATGAACAGGTCCCTATATTCTTAAAACATATTAAAGAGGGTGTCAAACTCATGAAAGAAAATCCTTCGAGCCTCCTCGTCTTCAGCGGGTAAAGTTATCATAATCTTTTCTTCAAAATTCGTGAGAAGATATTCAGGTCTAAAAAATTATGCAATTTCCACGAAAAAATATTGATATTTCAGGGGTCAGACTCGAGATAGTGGTGGCGCCATGTCCGAGGGACAATCTTACTATTGGCTCGCCCACAGATTATATCTCGGTAAGTCAGGCGATCCTTCTCGTTAGTAACCGTGAAGAGACTGCTCAGAAGTGCAGGGGACCAACCTGGCGCGAAAAACTTTAAGCCACATAAGAGGATCATCACGGAAGAACACGCTCGTGATTCGTATGAAAATCTGCTCTTCTCGGTCTGCAGATTTTATGAGGCAAGATCTATTAAATCTCTTTAGATCTCGAGATTCCTGTGAAAACTTCAAAATATCCCCAGAAATTCGACGAAAATACGAGATATAACAATATTATTGATTATTTGTAATAAAAAATTTCCTTTATGGTAAATTCTACAATTAGAAAATAAAACACAGAACTGACTCGTTGTAGATGACCGGAAATTATCCTCGGAATATTACCGTTGTTGGATTTGAATTTAAGCGTGAAAGATTTGAGAAAATTCACCGCTACGCGATCCGTTTTCCAATGGACCGCTTCAATTACGTCGGGATTGGTGATTCTTCCATGTTTTTTCCATGTTTTTTCATGAGAATTTTCTGACCTTCTGAAATCTACACGAAATTTCGTCCAAGCATGACTCGTTGTAGACCCACCAAATCGACCTATACAAGGGGAGACAATTAATTCGTTTAACCCATACGTAAAAGACTTGTACGGTTGCCATGGCGACTTGTTAAAAAAACGAAGGAGTAGAAACCCACTGAGACAATAGTGAGATGTTAACGTCAATATCTTACCGTGTGAACTAACGTGAACAGTCACGGTTATTCATTGAGCTGCCCAGCCATGTCTAATCTGATGGAATATTGTCCAAGAGATAAGGCGAAGCTGTTTCCGGACAGTCTGCCTTGGACTGATGAGAGATGAGAAAATCCAACAGGCTCATCGAAATGAAAGAGGACGATGTGAGGAGTGAGCCATAAATGAATAAACTTTGTTGGTGCAGGCAAGAATTTTGCCGTTTCCATCCATCAACAAGATCTATTTTTCAAACATGTCGACATGTACACCTTCCATTCGTGTAGATGAGCACTGGCAAAGGTGAACATCGCACAATCTGGACGATGCTGAAGTGTTGGCATCGTACCAAACAACATCAATTGCCTTCTAAAACCAAAATAACTTCGTTTACATGATTGCCTGAGCCTTCTGTGGTAACTTTACACGTGAACAATCCACCTGGTGCGGGCAAAAGCAAATAAATTATTCCGTATTTTTATTCGATCTACCGTTGCGTCGTCAGCAACAAGCAAGAATGGAAATAGGAAAATCAGAGGAACCTGTCATGATCTATCAAAATCGGGTAAATATCATATGTTGTCATATATTCGTTATTTCAAAGAAACATGCCCCTAAACAGACCAATTAGAGCTGCAGCTTTGTTCAATCCATATATATTTACATCTTCTGCTGTTTAAAATGTTTTAGATCAGAATTCAGATAAATACAACAAGTATTATTTCTCTATTATATGCGTTTGACATTTGACACAGAGAAATATCATATGAGGTTGAAAGCATTGTATAACAAAGAACAGTGGAGGGAGTCATCTAGTATCAAGTGAAGTGGAATGAATACAATGATGAATCTAACAGTTAAGAAGGTGAAGAACAATTTGATCACCAAGAGATAATCAATCAATACTGGAATAAGATCTCTATGGCTAATGATGTAAATTCATAACTTTATAAAATATTCTGTGATTCACTCTCTTTATAGATTGTGGATAAAAGCACAATTAATTTTTATGAATACACCTACTGAACTAGAGAAACACAGACTACAAAGAGGAATCCCAAGAAAGACAACTGGTCAAGTAAAAAATGTCAGTTCTGTATTATATTATTGTAATTTTTGTTAGATAAAGGTAGCACTGCATATTGATGCATTATTACTACCATACAAAGATCAGAATAACACTAAGGTTGAGGCTTATCTGCTTCCAATATGCTAAGAAACCTTAGGTAAATTGTTGTTATCAAATTTTACTCAATATCACATAATTGTTCAAGTATAAACTGTACCATTTTATGGGTCCAGATAGATCTCTGCAGGCAAGGAATGGCACAGCATTCATCTGCAGGCAAGGAATGACACAGCATTCATCATGCCCTGTTATTCTTTTATAGGACTGTTTTACAGTAATACATCAATTCTAAGGCAATGTTAACATCAATAATTGTTCAAGTATAAACTGTACCATTTTATGGGTCCAGATAGATCTCTGCAGGCAAGGAATGGCACAGCATTCACCATGCTCTACTATTCTTTTATAGGACTGTTTTACAGTAATACATCAATCCCAAGGCAATGCTACATCAAACTACACTGATTTATGAGTCCAGATAGATCTCTGCAGGCAAGGAATGGCACAGCATTCACCATTCTCTGCTATTCTTTTGTAAGACTGTTTTACAGTAATACATCAATTCCAAGACAATGCTACATCACTGTACTACAGGGAATTGTGTGATTTTCAACAATTACATGCGTTGATAATCATTTTGATATTAATGAAAGCATCAAAAATCCTATCTGAATTATATTATGCTGGTATCTTCTTTCCAAATGCTTGATGAATTTAGAAGAAGCCTCTGATTGCTTAAGAAGATTACTTTCCTTGAGAGTCTGTGCAGACATAAGATACAGCCTGATATCCTGTGAATAATCACATCTACCTTGCATTACAATTATCGTTGAACTTTTATCAGTCGATGCATTCTCACCATGAATTGAACCCACTCACGTCATACAGAGTTCTCCAGTGAAAGATGGAGTATGTCAAAAAACCGTTGTTCAAGATTCCCATATTACCAGCTTTCTTTAGTCCTTTATCTTGAAATCAGAAAGTAAGAAGAACTTCACTTCATTGCTGTAGTCTGGAGATATAATTACTAAACACCGTCATGTGGTTTATCCGTGTCATTTGTACATTGTCCTTGTCAGTGATGTTCATCTCTTATGAAGCCGAGAAATTGAGAGCAACACCTGCAGACAACAAGATGAGCAAGATGTCTTTGAAAGTTGGTCAACTCTTCGGTGTTCAGAAGTTATAATTAGTGGCTGGTCTTCACTTTTATTGAGGATCTTCTTTAGTGTGATTCTGTCCTTGGATTTGGAGTCATTGGTCTAACATCTTTGAGAGCTTTTTCATGTCAAACTTGGTTGAGATATCGTGACAATGAATGATATCCTCCTGCGATTCTATATGTTTCCCCGACCAGCTCTTTTACCTTCACAAATTATTGAAATTTCGACCTTACAGAATACCTCAGCAGTGATCTGATCGAGAATGACAATGAGCTGGATCTGTGTCACGATACAAACTGTGACGGCCAAAAATAATGGGTCGTTCATGTGTTGAAGGTTGAAATATTCTTCCTGCTGGCGTCAATATAAACTCCAGATGATCTCTGCACTTGTACCTCTACCAACATCTTGGCGATGTTGTCTGTTTCTGTTGTGATCGTCTCAGCATCAACCATCTCCTCCATCTCTTCCCTCTGTTTTGAGTCAGTGTAAATGAGGAAAGAAATTCAACCCTTGCTCTTCTGGCATGTGATCGTGATCGATGATTCATTCTCTCTGAAATCGGACCGCAAGTGATTTGAGGGAGTGGCATCTTGGTCTGCAGGGAACTGCTCACCATTGAATACATCGAAGATAGTTCCCCGACTATATCTGGATGAGCCAAATCCATCAATCTGGTCAGTCTGTGTCTCCAAGCGTCATCAATCGATGTGAGGCCAACGCCCAGCCTGGCAAGTGCTCTGTACACATCAACAATTCCCACATCGCAAGTTATCATCAAGTGACTGAAATATAGACCTTATGGCTGACAGTTGTAGATTCAGAAGGTTTACGTATCGCTCTTTGGGCCATCTTCCCTCTATTGGTGGCTCGAATCTTGCCATCATAATCCTCCTGTTTTGAGCGTTGACTAATGCAACTGTATTCAATATCCTCTTTCTGAAGTTATTCCCTGGGGCCTTCCCAATACCTGACATATGTCACGTGACCAGAATTTTCTGATAAGACTTGCCTGCCCAGTACCCCATCATCGTGATGTGCATCCTCCCGATGTCTTTAACTGTCTTTGAAAAAGTGAGCCTCACTTGTTCTCTACCAGAAGAAGGCTTCGGAAAGAGCATCATAACACTCGCAGCAGATAACCCAATCAAAACCAAGAGTGACCTCCTCCACCAGATCTACAACGATAAGTACATGTAAAATAACCCGCAAATTATTGCACCTGCCAGCCGACTCCGGGATTGCCGATAGAGGGGATGTGCGCGTCCTGCCAGCTGTATCCAAAAACAAGAGCTGTGGTGACACCAAATATCAACAGAAATAAAGTCATGGTGGGGGGACCGTGGATTCTTAGGAACATGAGGAAAATCGCGGCAAAAGCCGTGACAAGACCAGAAGTGTAAGGATTGCCATTGCCTCTGAGAGTGTAAGAATTTTTTTAGATCGACAAAGGCCGATTGGAGAGTTAAATAGTACCCTCCATTTCCGATGTACCATATCACCATGCCAAATACTCCTCCACAAACGGTTCCGAGTAACCTGAAGATCCAGTTGTAGACGTGGTCTCCGGAATAGGCTGTGATGCCAAATTGTGCCATAATCACGGCCCATATTGATTTATTTACATAGAAGAAATAGGCGGAGGGAGTGTACAACTACAGATTTAGTAAAATTGTCGTCTTACAAATTCAGGAAATATATGTTTGAAGGAGTATGTTTGCTAAAAGTAGGGTACGGGACATCACTCTCACGGCGAGGCCGCAATCAACCAACCCAGTGAAAAGAATTTTTGTGCAGTGCTAGAACGATACTGATCAATAAAATGTATGGGTACTGATGAATACCGTGATACTTACCGCAGGGAAAGTGAGGAGTATGGTGACGATCACCGTGCGTATACCGATGATAGATCCATTACTAATCAGAAATCTATTACGTGTCATATGAATCAACACAACTAGTTCCTCTCACCTGCAAAAGGCCTTCAGACCCCTGCCGAAATAATTGAGACAAGACTTTCCGTGCACAACATCCGCATCTCGCAGCACGTCCTAGCATAAGTCACCGACCAGATCCTTCATAATATTCTAAAAGACATGAGACATACTTCTTCTTCGTCTTTGTCGCCTATTATTTCTTGTGGAGTAGTATTCTTTCCGACCGCGTCTACACCTGGCATTGATTTTGTGGTCAAGATCCATCTTTTCAAAGTCTTTATGCCTGTGGGAAGACACACATGTGGCTGTGTTCATTATTCATCACGGCTTATGTCATTTTAATTTGAATGGGATGGAGGGATTGAAAATCTGAGGACATTTCGAGACCGTACCCGACGATTCGACTTTACAATGTTGTAGATCTTGTCTCCCAGGGCCACCACAGATTTCGCTCCCTCTATGTAGAAAAATAGTGTGCTGAAGGCTAGAGCGGACATCCTCAAATCGGACGGGTCATTGTCTTCCTTGAGATCACCACTCTTCTCGTGAAAAAGGAAACTGAAATGTTCCATTATGGGTCCCCTCCCGTTTTGTTCGGTCTGTACGAGTTCTTCTTTCAATTGAGACAGTGCTCTTTCAAACTGAAACTTTTAATATTAATATTAAAATAATATTAATAATATAAATAATATTAATGATACCAAATACAAGCGGGAATTGTATCATGATAACGTCACCTCTTGTAGATCCTCCTCATGTGCGTTCCAGCAGGTGATCCAACGGTACACCCTCGCCTCATTCACATCACCCATCACCTTGATCATCGTCTCTAGACATTTCCCCGAATTTTCGACGAGTTTTCCGCCAGCCTCGCGAAGAACTCGCGCCACGTCATCCACCTTTTGTGGCACATGAGAGGCTTGACCCACTTCGTGAACTTTCATCTTGTAAATCGCTTCGCGTAGACCGATGCTTCTGTCTTTCTCTGAAATTTCATCGTGTTTTCCCTCGGTTTTATTCTCTTGATCATCTTTGTCTGTGTGTATCAGATTAAAATTTCTTGGAAAGATGTACCGACGAAATTGTTGGCGACATGACTTGCCACCTAAGGTAATTGAGCCAATTATTTTATACATAAAAATTTATCCTGAACTCGACTACTACCGTGGTCGGGTTGCGTCAACTATCGTCATGAAGCGATAAATGCGGCAGAGAATCTAATGAAACACAAATACCTCTAGCGGCAGTAGCAGGGAGTTGTCGATGACTGTCTGCCAACTGGCAGTCATACCGGCTCTCAGTGCCTCAATCTTCTCGAATTTTTTGAATTCTGAATCTGATGTAGAGACTTGAAGAGATTGTAAGACCATGTGATGGATCTGCAGTGAACAATTCATAGTGCTTTTAATCAAGTTTAAAACTTTGTAGTTCTGACTCCTGAGTTATTGAGATTTTTATTTATTATTTTAATTTATCATATTATTTGTAGTTTTAGATTTTTTGGCAATATTCAAATCTTGAAAATGAAAACTTTTGCAGATATTAAAATTTAATTGAGACCAGAGGAAATTAATATTTGAAACTCAGAAAGATTAATCCCACCTTGGAAAAATGAGAATGGAACAGGATAGCCCTACAGCAGCGTAGATAGCAGTGGGGATGATGATAATCTCAGCTAAAGTGTACGATGCCTTGGGAATGAGAGGACCTTATTAATCTCAATCATGTGGATGATGACTCGTGTTTACCATAGGTGCACATGATGTCAGTGACAATCATCCCAAATAAAGCAAAAAAAGTGAGCTTCGGAAATCTGTACAGATCTGATCAGACGATTTACAGTGTTCGAACATGCGATCTCTTCACCTGTTCTTCAAGATGGCAAAAACATAGACAAAAACACTGAGAAAAGCTATAGATATGACCACAGAACCAGCTTGAAGAAATTCGCCACGAAAAACTGCCTCTTGAAGAACTGCGTCTATATCTGTCTGACCATTTGCTGCGGCATCAATACCGACTCTTTCTGTTGCTTGTTGTGTGATGATCTGAAAAATCAGCCGACTGAATCACGATTAAATCGAGCTTACGCCATCGCGAGAGGCCAGGGAGGCAGCCATCGCAGCACAACTCCAGGCCCATCCGACAAGTTCGCCCATAATGAGAAGAACCATGCTGAAAATGAAACTGATTGGAGAGTCTGATGGAGGAACCATGAAAGTGGCTATGAGTATGAAGAAAGTGGCACTGCCAATGACATTGAGGGTGGACTGATCGAGTAACAAAATGAATCCAACCCAAAGACAGATAGAACACCGTATCACCGGTTTCAAATTCTCGAAATGTAGATTGTTAATGATCCAAGGAGGAACCTTCTCTTTCAGTCCCTTCCACCCATCCTTCGGCGTCATGTTTCAAGTTGTGGCTGATTCTTTTCTTCCAGTTTCCGCGGACCTCCGAAGGCCGGAATTTCGGTCCTATTGGACAGTGCCAGCGGTTGTTCAATTCACGGCTTGACATTTCTAATAGGTTTGTGGTAGTTTCTCGTGGGAAATCTTGTTTGTGAAACAGTGCTGGCCACTGAGAGACTGCGCGTGGCAAAATTTTTCAAAACTTTGCAAAAATCAGGTTTATTGTAGACCGTACATTCTCACTTTGAATATTTCCTTGGGGAATTTTGTCTGTGTCTTGTCCGCCAATAAAGTTAATCCTGCATCAGACAAGAGCTTCTTGATGTGTGCATCTGACCTTCTCATGTTCAGAAGAAAAACATGTTTTTCAATATTCAACAACCTCGTCACACTGCTGTCTGTCTTGTCTACAATGAATCCTTGTGCAGAATTGTTCTCTTTTAACACGATGATACCGTTAGGTGCCAAATTCTGTTTACATTTGGCGAAGAAATCGACAAAGTCCTTATCTGCAGATATTAATTCCTTTAATCTCACTTGCAGCATATTGTTAGTTTTGAATCTTGATATTTGCACAGTGACCTTTTGTGAATTAATTCAAGTTTTTGCAGCATCTAAAATCTACAACATGAAATTTAAAAAATCAAAATGAGACCCACCAGATAAATGACCAGCAACCCATTGTATCCATATCAAATCGTATTTGTTCTCTCCAAAATCGAACTCTTGCATTCCCTGAGCGAAGAAATTCTTCACTCTCTCATTTCCCAAGTACTCCTTGGCCGTCTCCACAAAAATGGGGTTCTGCTCCAAGATGTCCACTTCTTGGAATAAACCTAAGAGGAGGTTCTTTGTGATTCGACCGATTCCAGCACCACAATCTGAATTGATTATTTTGATGTCAGAATGATGGATTTTCTGTTCTACCGAGTGCTCGTGAGTTATTGAGTTTCTGTCCATATTTTCCATCAAAGAAGCCGCTGAGAAATTCTTTAGAACCTCTGATGTCTTCTTTTGAAATGTGAGAAAATCCGCCCAACATGCCATCAACCGTGGCATCGACACTCTATCGTGATTAGACACCATTCGTGATCATTTTACACTTGCCTTCCAGTATTCATCTACTCAAGTCAGAAACATCGTGTTAGAAAGGTTCAAATCTTCACCTGCTTTTTTGTACCAATCATCTGATTTCAGCTCGGCTGACCACATCTCATCAAGAGTCTCATATGATCTGCCCTCAGAGTCAGTGCCCTGTTGTGTAAAGGTGGTGGCCTCAGTCATGTTTGAGAAAGAATGTCAGAATTTTAGCCGATCTTGTCTGCGTAGGAGTGATCAATCTACAGTAATTACAACAAGAAAAATTTGAAATTTAAATAAATAAAAATCACATTGCGTTCAGTCTGCCTTTTTCCTCTTGCGGTATCATAGTGGCCACTCTCAATAATGCGATACGAAATGTTTCATTTGATAGTTCAGAAATTCAAAATCTGAGCGCTGTGTATGCACAATGGAATGTCAGGTATGTTGGATATATTAAAAGGAGCAGTCGTCTTATTGAGTGGTGCATTCCATGTCAGAATTGCAAGGCTCACATTGCGTTCGGTCTGCCTTTTTCCTCTGCGTAGGAGTGATCAATCTACAGTAATTACAACCAGAAAAAATTCAAATTTAATAAATAAAAATCACATTGCGTTCGGTCTGCCGAGTGATCAATCTACAGTAATTACAACAAGAAAAATTTGAAATTTAAATAAATAAAAATCACATTGCGTTCGGTCTGCCTTTTTCCTCTTGCGGTATCATAGTGGCCACTCTCAATAATGCGATACGAAATGTTCATTTGATAGTTCAGAAATTCAAAATCTGAGCGCTGTGTATGCACAATGGAATGTCAGGTATGTTGGATATAATAAAAGGAGCAGTCGTCTAATTGAGTGGTGCATTCCATGTCAGAATTGCAAGGCTCAAAAGTTGATGGCGTGTCTGGAAAGAAAGACGTCTTAATATCTTGTATTCTTACTCCGGAAATCTTAAAGACAAGGACAGAATCACCTTCTTTTGTAGTTTAGATGGCGTGTCTGGAAAGAAAGACGTCTTAATATCTTGTATTCTTACTCTGGAAATCTTAAAGACAAGGACAGAATCACCTTCATTTGTAGCTCTCTTGATTTAGATTATCAATATAAATTGACACAGAACACACAATTCCCTGTAGTACAGTGGTCAGTACAGAAGCCTCCAACATCGTGCTTCAGACCCAGGTTCAATTCCTGGCAGGGGGGGAACTACACTTTTTCCAGAATGCACAATGAAACCTCTTTTGCAACCAGCGAGAATTCGTTCAGGAAATGACCGAGCAGAAGCTGAAACAACAAAAAACTAAATCGCAGATTTCAGAGTTCCGATATTTACGTTCCACAGTTGACAGAATGACAGGTTTTTGTCTGATCATCATCAATTGCTTCCATCATTCAAGAAAGAAGTCGGGTGGAGTGTGGAGATACAACAATTACGAGGAAGAAAGGTGAAGAGAAAATAAAAAGTGAAGGAGATACAATGAAAAGTGAAGAAAGAGATACAATGTCCCTGTATTTTTTGGTATCTACACCGGCTCACACGTGAGCCAGAGATCAGGCGTGGTAAAAGTTTCTGAGAGCCTTTATCACAACAGGAATATGCCGCAGATCACAAGAATCTTTGGAGGTTTAATGATCTGCTCAATTGACAACGTGTCTGGGGAGACTGCTCTTTAATTTGTGTACATCACGTAAACAGAGCATTATCGTGCGTTTATCTTCAGCGAACACACCCAGAGGAGGGACTCATACACTCACATCGCTTTTGGCGATTGATTTGGACAGATTGTGTCCTGAACCTTCTGACACATCACCAGAGAGGATTGTCACCAAGATCAACATGTTTAAGCTGTACTACATCACTTTATGTGGCAAATATAAAAATGAATGTGGGATCTATAAATTTGCAGATGAATCACAGAGCCTCTTGGTACCTCTCGCTTGTGACAATTCAGGGATTCATTTCCAGGAACAATGACACTACAACCGACATACGTAAATTTAAATGGGCAGATCAACCCAGATCTTGTCCATCCATGGACGATAATCAGGAGCTGGGTCTTCCAGAAACAGATGTTTTGTTTACACAGTTGTTAGACGAGAGAGAAATTCCAATCACCACAAATCTGAGCGATCAAACCATCATTCTTGTTCTCGAACGCATAGAGGCGAGAGTGCACTCTACTCGGCAATTTGATGGAGAATATTTGTCAACTGGTCAACGACACAGGTATTCTTTCTAATCACGACTGATCCTCGCTGACTTCCAGGTGTTCTGCTTGGCTTGTGAGGGTCTTAAACGACAGATTGAGAAGGCAACTTGAGGAGGATGTAGTGAAGCAAGATCAATTCTTAAATCTCACCACTCCAGATGATCATGGAAAAGGTCTCACATCTCATGGCTTTAATGTCTGGGATCTCAGGTTTTCTTTTTCGTCAAAGTCAAATGCTTAAACTTGACAGGCTCCACTGTCCGCCGATGGCCGCTCTCATCAACGCGCGACCTTCAAATCAAAGAGACGTCGAGTGATGAAGGTGACCTCGGACACCGTACTTGGGGAAGTGCTTTGTGGCTCTCAAGGTGGCTCGATTAGAGGCTGTAATCATTAAGCCTTTCAGTTTGATCAGAGACAGTGACATCCCATTAAGAAATCGAAATGTGTTAGAATTAGGTTCTGGCACTGGCTTGTGTGGCCTCGTGGCTGCTTCTTTCGGCGCTACAGTTGTCATGACTGATTACCACGATAAAGTAAGTTTTTGTAGTTTATGAATACGCCTGGGGACAAAAATCTCTCTATTTCCACATACCATCAGTTCATCTCATTTGACCAGTTGATCGAGCTTGCCAGAGAGAACATCTCTCTCAATGATTTGAATGAGAATGCCAGAGCGGACAAGCTAGATTGGCGGGATGTCGAAGAACATCTACCACCAGGTTTTGAACCTTTTGATCACATCATCGCTTCTGATGTCATCTACGAGGTCTTTCAAGCCCAGCAGGTCAGAAAAATTTCATTCGAAAAGCCGATAAACTCGACTACAACGTTGTAGATTCCCAAAGTGGTGACGTCACTACTGAGAAGAGATGACCCAGATGGAATTATTCCCAGATTTTTTCTTGTCTCAAACCGCAGAAAAACACACAAAAAAGAACCAGCGATTTTTGAAGACGAGATGAAATCTCGAGGATTTTTCCGGGTTAGAATCCTTTTTCGATTTTTTCGAGTTTCGAGAATTATCTTACGAAAAAATAAAATTTCTGCAGAGGAGATCAGAAGAAAGAGAAGGATACGAGGGCGAAAATCTGACCCGATTTTGCTATGAAGAATGGGCCCGAGAGAATTATGAAAAAACTCATTAAATTTTGCGAATTCGTTCTACTTATGACTACATATAGGTGGTATATATAGAATACACATACCAAGATGTTAAGTCGATCACGTGACGTATTTTACGTGCGGATGTGAATTTCGCACACGTAAAAATCAGTCACGTGGATCGAAGTTTCGCTCAGGTGTCACTTCTTTAAATGGACGTGTCGACATTCTCTCGACCTTTGCTGGCAATCTCACAGGAGACCTTACCGTCTTTCGTACATCCGTCTCGTTTATGTCGACATAGCTGTCACGCAACATAGTTATAACGAATCAGATCTCACTTATACCGAACAAACAACACAACAACTACACGACTAACAACATGTCTTCCAACATTAACAACGTCATCGGCGGCTACAAGGCCACCCTCTCTAACGACAGAACCTCTGACGAGGCCAAGGCTCACGCCCAGGAGAAGCTGGAGGAACTCGAGCCCCAAGCCGAGGAGCAGAACCAGATGGCCAGTGACTACGACAAGAAGAATCCCGGTAACGTCGCCGGAGGACTCAAGGCGACTTTGAAGAACCCCAACGTGAGCGAGGAGGCCAAAGAGCACGCCAAAGAAAGACTCGAGAACCAGGACTTTTGAGACTAAAAATGCTGACCACTAATCATTTCAGTCTTCTACATTCTTTGCTCTCGAATCAATCTTGAGTCTACAACTGTTCAAACCGCAAAATATTATTTTTGCTTTCTTTTCTTGGAGAGGTTCTTTCGGCGAACAAAGCAAACTTCGGATAAGAAAGTTAAAACCCATAATTGACATGTTTGTAAAGACACCTATACTAATATAACAACTTGCTGTCGGTGTTGATTGGAGCGCAAAGCTGAGCAGCTACTTCGTTATTTAATGGGCAAATGATCAATCTTCTGCTGGCGCAGACGCTTCTTTTGTCTCAGCCTCTGTTGCGCTTCAAGCCTTTGGAAAACCTCAACTGCACCTTCAATTTGTGGCATACATTTACGACCAAGAGTGTCTGGTAACTGTCTCCGCCTAGTGGTGCAGTCTTTAATGACGATCAGATTTTGTCATGTGTTCACCGTAATGCGACCCGATGCTGTTTGACAGGTCAGCATTCCAATGTGAAAATGATAATAACAGAGTTGAAAAAGGGAATCTCAACCAAAACTTAATTTCTTCACAATTATAATTCTTTCGACATTTTATTTTCCACATTAACACCACTGCACAAAGATGTTGGTGGGAGCCGCAACACAGCTCACCTTAGGTACTCCTGCAGTTTTCAGAAATTGATATTATAAAGGAAAAGGATCACCTCCGGCCTGACTTGCGTGCCGTGTTC
>MZNV01001463.1:0-12234 GCA_002081555.1 Protostelium mycophagum | reverse complement strand
CAGCAAGGTGACCCCTCTATTCGATACCACTCATTCGGGTTTTGTTGAATCTCAACAGGATTGTCATTGTATCATCTGGAACTCATGACCCCCTCCAAAACTCTGGCATGCCCGACCCCATCTTCATCACCGCAGCTGAAACAGCCAAGCCAGCACCAACTGCGGAAAACAACTCAGTCACAGAAGGAAGGAGGAGATATACCACATCCAAACTGTGCAACGTCCTCTTTGCGTACGCATTGGAGAAGAGGCTCCGACAGATGAGTTCAGATCAGAATTGGACAATCACCATCATGGACCCTGGGCTTATTCCCGGAACGGGTTTGGCCCGCGATTCTTCCCCCATACTTGTCTTTATCTGGGTAAGCAGTGGTATTAGAGTCAAGTTAACACTGAACAGAACCACATTTTGCCTTACACACTCCCACTTCTTCGGTGGCTTCTGAAGACGAGAAATATCCACACCAGCGCGGAATCCGGTCACGCTCTGGCGCGGTTGGCCATCTCAGCAGAAGTCAAAGATGTTAGCGGTGTCTATTTTGAGGGTCTGTCACCCATTGCCAGCAGTGTAGACAGTCACAATGTAGACAAGCAGGAAGATTTGTGGAGTTGGACATTAGAAGAGATTTCAGAAACTCCACAGGAGAAGGCTATATTTGAAAAATTCTAGCTGAAATAGATATTTTTGAACGATTATGATGTTTCTCAAGTGAATTTTTTCTCCTTTTTCTGGCCATCCCAAGTCGAAATACTTTGGTTAATAACGGGCAGCCACGGTTGTATTTATACTTTCAAAATACATTATGGTCTAATAATTCAACAAAAAAGAAGAAAGATTTTTAGATAACAGAGGTAATGTTGCCTCCACTCCTCTGTGTAGCATCTTTATAGTTGATGTAAAAATGGATCACTATCGATTGGACACGTTCGAATCAAACGGTTGGTCTCTGATTCTTCGTACACTTCGTTCTTCTTGATCAAATAAACCAAGCTGTACAATTTGACATAGTGGTAGTTCTCATTGTACAGAAGCACAAATATGACAAGATGGTAAAATGTTCTGATGTTTGAAGATGATGTCTGAACGACACAGTCATACAAGTGAAGAGGTCTCAGGTCCAGAAAAGTGTAGTTTATGTCGACATTCCATGTTATGCAAAGACGGAAGCATTGGGCACTTGTTGTGAAGATGTTGTACATTGGAGCTGTCTGAGCTGTAACAGATACTGCCGTTGTTATCTTTGAGAACACCGCCCTTGAGAGAGAAACTGACCCAGCCGGCGCAATGACCAGAGCTTGCGCAACTATTCGTGTCAGTGATCAAACTTTCGTTGACACAAACCTGTCCATCCCATAGCTGTCCTACATCACAAAGAGTAAAATTGCAAGATGCGGTGGTTTCTAAGTCTCACTTGCTAGGGCACTTTTCAGTGGGCATCGGCGCATCGCTGATGCAACAATAGGAAGCCGAGTCATAACAATGTGTCCCGCAAGGGGACTGGCCCCAAGGACAAGACAGAGGGCAATAGCTGACCGTCTTCTACGGATGTGTCAAAAATGTCCCGATGTCAATGACATCTTACCTGTCCATTAATGAGTCCACCTGCAGGAAGCGATACAGTTCCCGCCGCATTCTTCCGTGCCTATAGCGCAAAGCAACTACCACTGGTCTCCCACTGGTTGGGTCAGTCTTGTATCTACAGTCGTGAACGTCATAACAGGCTGCACCGTAAGAAGCTTGTCCATCAATACAAGCGGTGGAAAACAGAATGAGGACACTAGGGTGAAGAGTCGAAACATATCGATTGTAGTTCAGAGGTAGTTGATTGGTGTTCGTGTTTGTGTGAAGTGAGTGAACAGCGACTTCGTAGTATTTAACGGAATGGGACTGTGCATTAAGTGAGAATACTCGAAGTATTGGTATTTGAACCCGACTATACTCGGTTGCGGCAATCCTGGAGACGGTATTGATTGGTATTTCCGGTTTTTAGTGTACATAAACAAATTGTGAATAGCGTAGTGAGTGAAAATAGCCTTGCCAGCGATTGGATCCACATGATATGTCAAAGGTGTTCATCAGACACAGAACAAACGATGTGATGCATGTTTATTCGGCCATGTCCAAGAGGTCATCAACAGAGTCCATGGACACGTTGTGTTCTTTGGGTGGCTCTTGGGAGACAACTGGCCCGGCCAAAAACTGAAGAGGTCAACATCTATGTTCTGAAATCCGAGGAAATGAATCTTCGTGCCATCTACAACTCGAACTACAACTCAAACTACAACCGACCTGCTTCGCCTCTTCCGGTGAAATCTCGCTGTCCCCCGCCTCGTCAGAGGAAATGAGGGTGACTCCCCGCTCTACAACGAGACGCCAGAAATCGTCCCGCCTTTTTCCCTCGAAAGCGGCGCGCATTTCCCTCAAGAATTGATTGAAAAAGTCGGACTCCTCTTCTTGGACAGCGGCGTCTCTGAATGTTAAGAGGCAGTCAAACGCTTTGGGGTAGAGTTGATTCATAATGCTGTCAATCACTTGTTGCATGATGCGATGCTTCATTCCGTCCATGGCTGGAGGATGTCAGGAGAATTCACGGAAAACTGTGAAATTTCGTGGAAAATGAAGTGAAAATTCGAGGAAAACGTACCGACTTGTACGAGGTCGACATCTCTTCGCGCCAACATCTCTTTGAAGTCTTCGACAGGCCGGATCGGCCCCACCTCCGTGACTCCTCCGTTATACATGATTTGCTAAAAAATAGATCAATACATCTATCTACAACGACCCCATTTGGGCATCTACAACGCCATTTGGACTCACATCTATGGAGATCTCCTTCCCGTCCGGTTTTTTTTTCTCTTCGTTTGTGGTGTAACTGTTCAAATTGACTAGATTGACCATCGCCGCGCTGTCCTGCCAAAACACCCTCTTGGCTTGTTCCATGACTTTTTCTGGAAAATTCTCAGAATTTTCCCAGAATTTTACTCAAAATTTCCAGATTTTCTAGAGAAAATTCACCTGATTTGTGGAGCGGAAATTCTTGTTTTAATTTTTTGAAAGCGGGTTCTGCAGACTCGAATAAGGCTTCATCGGGGTTCAAATATCTGACGTTAATTAACGAGGAAATTGACGGTAACTACCGGGCTCACTTTTCTATGACAGGGTGCAGGGGGGGGATGGGACACTCTGGTTGTAGTGCGCGCTTTTCCACTGCTGAATAAAAGGATTGTAGTGCAGGGTTGTACGTGTGTTTTGGCTGTTGTAGATCAACATTTTCGCTCACAAGAAATAATTATTTTCTGGCATTGTTTTATTTAATTTGAAAAAAATTCAAATTTAATTGAACATTTTTACTGATTTAAAGGATAAATTTTCAAGTTGAAAATTTTAAGTCTCGTTGCAGATTACCTTGAGTGCCTCCATGTCATTTCCTTGGTCGTCTTGAGCAGCAGTAGTCAGATCTAATGCATCTATAAACTCATCCACAGCGGCAACCTGCTCGTTGCTAGGCACATACACCCTTCTGGCCTGTATGTACGTAAGTGTCATGTATCTACAATCTTCGAGTGGTAAATTTCGCGAAAAACTCGTTGTGCTCACTTTCTCGGGCTCAAGGGAGGGAAAAGTGTATTGTCTTAGATCTTCAGAAAATGGCAGCTTGTTGTAGATGAGCGATTCTACGTCAGATTTGATGTCTACAAGCAGTCAAGGATATTTCGGGTGTTTTATCGGAATTTCGTTGAAATTTCAGGATACAAGGGACGAGTACTCCGAGGTGTGGTGTCGACCTGAATAACATAAATTTTAATTAAAATAATTATTAAATTAAAATATCATAAAAAGTCTTTGGTCCCACTTCGCGGTAATGAGCACGTTAATTACCGAGAACTTGACCGTGGTGCAATCAAGTTTTTCTGGTATCTTTTATGACAATGAAAGTCACAAAATTTCTGTCAAATTGACATGACGCACCTTGCCCTTTTGACATATCTCACTATGGCAACGCTGTCAGTCTCGGCCAAGGCGTGTATCAAGGCTGACAACGCGACTTGTGCGGTTTTGTCTTTCGGACTTCCTACCATCTGCTCACTATTGACCATATAATGATGCCCTGCGAAATGTCACCGAAATTTCTTCGATATTCTTTGTAAATTCCGATGAAATTTCGAGATGACCATCTACAACGGACTCACTCGGAACATTTTTAGATGCGGTGAAGCCTATCACTTTGAGACAAGCGTCAGCCTCATACTTCAGATTGTTTTCGTCAATTTTGGCAAAGGGCACGATTGTCTTTCCATACTTATAGCCCTTCACCTTCTCCTCTTCCGGCACCTGTATTTTTGAGCATCTACAATGGTGTAGAGGTGTACAGACCTCGGTGTCGACGTCCGTCGCGTTGATGTAGGATCGCTGTACAACGGCCTTCATGGTGCCGGGGTGTTGGGCTGTGAAGATGTCATCTACAACGAGATGTCTTCTTGACATCAATATTTTTCCACAACATTGCATTTATCCGAACGCTCAAAATTCAACAAAAAAGAAATCACCATCTACAATCATATCTACAACTCACATTCCATTGAAACAGTGGAGATCCTTTCCATCGTGGGAAATTTTGCCTCCATCGTTTTCCCAAAGCTCCACGTGGATATCTTAATTTTCGGCGAAATTTCCAGGTTCCCCCTGAACAATGATCTCTGCGCCACAGCTGCAACGGTCAGAAATTCTCACGGTAATTAACGTGAATCTTCACGGTAGCTAACGCACTTTTGGAGCGGAAGTAGCTCATCATCTCTATAGCTTGAGAGATTGGAACAATTACGCCGTTTACTTTTTTTGCCAAATCCCTCAGAAAAGCTTCATTTTCGACCTTGAAATTTCAATGAAATTCCGAGGAAAATTTAATATTTGGGGAATCATGGTCTCAGAAATTTCGAGGAAAATTCTCACCTTGAGCTCGGCTTTTTCGGGGGAGGGGTTGACTTTACCTTCCTCGTCCTCCTCATCAAAATCGATCCCGCTGTATACGTAAATTCTCGTATCTACAACGAGGCGAAATTCCGTACAAACGACCACTTTTTTCTTCCATTTTTTGTCAGCAGAAAAAAGGCGGGCTTCTCATAAATTCAAACTTTAAATAAAAATATGAAAAAGAAATTTCCACATATTCGAAATCCAAAATAAATACATCTCCAAGAAAATAACCCACATGATGTTTAGCTTCGCATCAATGTTGGAGAAAGTATTTAATATAGTGTCTATGCCATCCATCGAGATGGGATCTCCTGCGGTTGTTACCACAAAGACTCTCTTCTGGAATTTTTTCTTGGGCTCCTGCTGTTGTTTTTTCATGAGTAAGTCCATGCCAACTACAAGTGCATCTACAACTGTGTAGTGTGAGATAGTGAGAAGTTCGATCGAATTTCTGTGAAGAATGGCGGGAATAATATGGTCGAAAAGTCTTCATGTCTTTTGTGCAGCTGATCGATGACGCCATGGAGAATCGTGTACAGATTACATTTATTTCAAGAGTATTTCAACACTTTGGAAATGATCGTTGATCAAAAAATGAAGAAAGCCACTCACGATCACCGGCTTCACCACCTCTCTGTATGTCTCCAATGGCTTTCAACAGACTCACATCAGGATAAGAAATGTCTTTGATCACTTCCACTCTTTCGTAACCTTCGAATTTTAGAGGATGTTGAAGATGAAAGATTAGATTTACCCTCTCCCGAATCTTCATTCAACTGGTTCTTTGTAGCTGTCGATAATCAATAATTTGTGTTGTGAATAAGCACATATTAGCTGTATTAATCAAAAGCCATTACCTTTAGAACCGTATGTGACAATACCTATCGTATCATTCTTCCCAAACATGATCTGATCCATGGTCATGACTCTAAATTAAGTAATCAATGCATATACCTTCTGTTGAACCAGAAGACGGACTGCCTCAACAGAGGATTGAAATCCAGACTCGGTCGTGGAAGAACCCACATCCAAAATGATGACTATGACCTCCTTCGGTGCGGCCATCTCTCCCGCCGATGTTTCTTTATGCCGTTACGAATTCAAAAATCAGAAAATGAATCTTCGGATTTATTTAAACATTTTATTTAAATTATAAATTCATCTCTGCTGCACCATGAGTCTTGGTATTTACTTATTTGATGAACTTCTTGCAGAAATCAAATATTCGACAAAGTGAAAATGTTCCAGGCTGGCAAATATCTTGAGTGTTTGGACAGTGAATTGTCCTGATCATCCTCTTCCAATTCGCGGAGATCGTTTCCTGATGTTATTTCCTCCCACGGACATGCCACTGTACACCTATAATCTGAAGTCTTCTCGGTCCGAGCGTCCCACCAGCCTCCCCCCAACAAAAGAGAGAGTCAGTGCAACCTTGAAGTGCTGACTCTACCTTCAGAGGGGTGAATCACCAATATTCATCAACTTCAAACAAGCTTCGCAAAGGCGGGCCCATAGGGGCTTTTTCACTTCCGAGATTCTTCTCAGTTCCAACGCGGGGTTGTCGAAAAGCGTCAAAAGGACGCCAACAGAACGGACCGATCATTCTCCGCCATCTGCTTCCACAAGACCATCCTCAGAGCATGTCGAGCCGACCATCTGTGTTTCAGGTCTTTGGTGATCTAGATCAATCAGCACCGGCAAACAGACCCACAAGAACAGATTCATATATGAGCTTGTTGAAGGAAACTGAAAGTCTCGTATTTGATTTGAGAAGGTGTCTGCTGAATGATTTCCATCTGATCTCACATCATTCAGCTCTCTGGAGAGAAAGAATAAGACTGTGGCATCCCGATCTCCCTCTAAAAAATCATCGCCTCTTAAATTGGCTATGGCAAGAGAGATGCACTCACTCTCTGACTTGCATGGAGATATGGACGAATTAAAAATGGATCAAGGCACAAGATTCGGAACATGGTGTAGAGGTACCGAATCATCTCGACTTCTTTCCATTACTAAATTGGATGAAGGTGTGCAACCAGGAACAACAAGAAGAAGATCCAGCATTCTTTCAGTTAAATTATCATGATTAAGAGACACTTGGACTCAAAAAGTACACAAGCTTGTACATATGTGGATGCTCAAAGAAAGCGATGGTGATTAAATAAATTTATTGAGGGATCTGTTAGCAACAAATCAATCGTCCATTCATTATGGTTGTTTTTGATTTTTTAGCTATTTAGGTATGTGAATCCGGTCACATGGGCTCGCTGATGTTCGCTTTGTAAACAAAAGAATGTCTCTTCTCAAGTTTCAGGAACTAAAAAAATGCCGTTCGTGGCACATCCACAAGAAAGATCAGGAACATGCTGCAATTATTTCATCACGAAAGGCGATTTCATCTGAGCTGCAGTTCTGAGAAGTACTTGCCATCAATTAGTTTGAAATAACTTGGTTTGATCATCGGTCGGCCATTTGTTCGTGAAATTGTCATCATTTCTTTCGTTGTAGATTGCTTTTTGATTTTTGAATTTTTCAGGGAGGCGGCAGATCGAAATCATGGAATCGCTTCGCCTTCTAATCGCCAAACCAGAGCGACATCGTGTTGTTCATTTCCTCTTTGGGATCACAACATATTGTGTCGTCCACATCACTTTGATCCATCTGGCGATCCATCTGTATCACTCAGGTTTTGAGACAACTCTCTCAGACACACACGGTATGTCTTGAAATGCTTAGCTCGCTGATGGAGGCAGACGATCAACCTTTGACATTATATGGTCGTATGTTTAATAACTTGGGACTGGTTTTCATCTTCTTGATTCAGCACTCTTGGATGGCCAACGTCGCAGTAAAGAGATGTTGGAAGGCCTCAACAACAGTGAGTTCAAAGATGAGAAATGCAACGGTGACACGATCAGTTAGGACATCTGCAGAGAACAACATATTTGCTGGCGACTTCAGTTGCTTTAGAGGTACCTCATTTTCAAAATCTCAGCCTTGCCCTTAATGTTTTTGTTGATCTCTGATCACAAACTCGATGTTTCACAGTAGACTTCTCAATCTCACATTAAGAGCACGGTATTTAACCGAGAACATTCACGAGATCTGGGGATATCCACTTTTTGCTGATTTTTATATAAAAATCAACATTTAATACATTTTTCTGAATAATTTTACAAAAATTTGTTGGGATCATTGAAAAAATTTTCACATTATTGGCAAAGAATTCAATTTTCCTACATCAATGCATCGATGAGGATGCCTTTGATCACAATTCCAAGCCCTCTTAGTGAAGCTTATATTATCACAGTTTTGTATCTTTCAGTGGCAACCTCTGCCGCTCACCGTCTGGCGCTTTACAACCCGACACGACCTTTTCTTCTGTCTTTATGTGTCAGGATGGGTCATCTTGTGGCTGGAGACCTTCTTCATGGACCACATGGAGCTGATGGGCTTGAAGCAGATTGAGTTCTTTCTAAAAGATGATTTTTATACACCCCTGTCTCTCAAAGGCAAGGATTTTATTTCATTTAGGATCATGATTGAACAATGTACGAAGACACGGTGATTACCGAGTGATGTTACGTGAGCTTACGGAATGAATCTGAGTATCACAAACACAAGCAGTTTTAATAGAAGTGGAAAGTGTTGAAAAGACGTGGCTCAGCCGTGTAGAGATACGAGTTTTGCCTGCAGGCACGAGCTCACCGCGATTTTTTTCTGATGACATCAGGAGAATCACTCAGGAGGATGTACAGAAATATGAGACATCCTCTTCTGACATCATTCATCTTGGTCTTGTGGTCTGCACCTGTCATGTCCATTGACAGGTTTGCTTTACAAGAACATCTTTAAGACATATAGAAAGCATAAAAGAAACTGAGTGCGGTGCCAGGTTCTTCCTTGCGGGCTCACTGTCAGCTTATCTTTTGGTTGGAAACAGACTGGATCAGGAGGATGTTGTTTACGTCGAAGCACAGATCTACAACGAGACAAATGGGTCCAGCCATGACAATGATGAGGGAGATGGTTAATGTTAAGATGTAAAAATAAAAGGAAATTAATTTTGGTACCGATTCACCAGCCCATTATAGAGATCTTTCTGTCCCTGATACGATGTTTCAACTAATCATCCCATTCTTCTGAAGCGTGCTCTGGCTTGAATTCTTTTTGTTATATCCTGAGTGTACAGATAGTTGCGGATCTCAAACGAGACAAATGGGTCAGCTACATGACAATCATGTGGAATAATGTTGAGGATGTAAAAATGATGAGGAAGGCTCATTTTTGAAATTTCAATTTTTGACCAAGTCCTTGAAATGTATGAGGCCAGTGTCCTCCTCCACGGCTGCGTCTCTCCAGCCTGATTTTTTATCGTCTTGTTGCTTTCCTCTATATGCGCCGTCTTCTTTTCTCTTTTGTCTGCTTCTTTCCTGTGCAGATTCTGCTGGTTCTTGCTCCTGTGAAGGTTGGTTGGAAATTGGATATTGCCACAAAAACAAAATCGGCATCTGACCTCCATGATCATTTCGTGTTGCATATGTCCATTGAGATCCTTCCAGTAATCGTAATTCTCTTTCCATGTCTTCTTGTCTTTGCCTGTTGGCACACGGAATTTCTCGTTTACGACGCAAGCAGGTTTGTGACAGAGCGAGCAATTCGGTTGCTCATAGAAGATGTCGCGTATCGTATTTGATTCGCTCTCGCCTGGTCATGATCAGTTGACGCATTTCCATTTTACATACATCCTTGTGGCGATTTCCAGCATCGACAACACTCGAGGCAGACGAATCTCATGACCGTCAGCTCCATCCTCCTTCATCGAACGTTTACCTGTTTCTATTGCCTTGGAAATCTTCGTTCGTATTATAAAATCGAAATGGTTTCATGTTGATTGGATGCCTGAAACTGAAGAATCAGTATTACTGCAGAAGCAAGTTGGAAAATGGGGAATCCAATATTCCATAAAGTGTTTGATAACTCAACACTGACATGGCCGCGGTGATGTCCACCAAAATGATTTTTCCTAAAAAAATCTTTTTTAAGAACTGCAATAATCATCTTCTTGGGATTCACTCCTCACTGCGAAAAGAAGCAAGGGGAACACTGCAAGTTGAGTGTTCGACCGATTTTTCACAATTCAGCAAATATGTGATGGACATGACCGAAAGCGAAAGAAGTAGGCTCACATCTACGTGGTGTTTTGTGTCACGGTGATTCCGCAAATTGATTATTGCCTCCAGAGCAAAGCATAGCATAAACAAACAAGAGAAAAGCAAGACAATGGTAAAGACAATTACAACAGAAACTGACTTCAACAGGCATCTCGAGTCAAACCAGACTGGCCCTATAAACTCCACATATGGCAAGTTTCAGGCAGCTTTACCTGCTGAGCATTGAGATACACAGTGTCAACTTTCAGTACGAGTAAATAGGAGTGACATGTAGCAAGATTATCTCTTTCTTGTGGTGAGTTTTTGTTGCGCCTAAATATTAGAAACACAGATAGTACTGATAACACCAGGGCACCATATGAGTACAATAGAGAACATACTGTACACAAGTTCTAGAGAACACCTGAAACAGAAGTTGGTTAGGGCAAGATGGTTCTAAGCTGCTAATGTGTCTGATGGATTATACAATGATCTTAGAGACTCTTTTGAAGAGACTAGATAAAGGTTTACTCAACACCTGACAGCAACAATTCTGTCACTGCGGTGCAGCGCTAGTGGAAACCTCAACAAAGCACGGCTTGTGCACAAACTGTGTGGAAGAATTTTTATTTTGAATTTTGTGGTGTCAACTTTCTATCAATCCTGGATCTTGGGAGATTCGTTGAAAACCAGCTGGAAGAGGCGAGACATCGCAAGTCTGTCTGGCTCATGCTGGATAGACAGTATTGCGCTTGATGTGAGGGACTTGTCAAGCTTTCCAAGTGCCGCATTGTTACCCTCAATAAGAAATGAATTTGCCGCAGGAAGACTTACTTTTTTTAAGTCATCAACAGTGACGACATCAAATGTCTGGTCACCTAATTTTTTTAATGAGATTGCATTGTATGATAAACATACCTGGCAATTGGTTGACCCAATGGGTCCAGGAGATTGTGGTTCCGTCCTTGCAGACGACATTACTGTCTTGCTTTTTGTAAGATTCTCCCTGCAGCTCACACACCTTTGTGCGTCAGAACACCGTCAGAGAGGAACGTGTCGAGTAACAGCAACTGTAATGGTGTTCACACGATTGCTTACCTTCTCTCTGACTTTTTCAATCAGCTTTCTGCGGTGAAGAGGGTCTGTGAATGGTGCTAAAGACGAGATCTGTGCAAGTCAGTTTTATGCTCAATTCAGCTGTATCTTCTCATCCAGACCAAAGAATCAAAAATCGCTGCTGTTGTAGCACAGAAGATCAACAAGACAAACCTCTGACTTCAAAGAGATGTTCTCTGACTTCAGAGTGGTGATTGTTGACTCCAGTTGCTTGATTTCCTCTTCCATTTCTGGGTCCCTCAATTTCTTGTTTCTTGGCTTCTTTTTCTCTTCAGAGATAAGAAGATTCCTTGCGAGCTTGGCATTCTCATTCTGTAGCTTGGCCAGCTTGGCATTCTCGTTTTGTAGCTTGGTGTTCTCGTCCTGCAGCTTAGCGTCGTTGGCCATTTTGACAGAGTGAGAAAATATTCCTAAGCCAGAGACTTGACTAAACTGCTCTCTGGTTAGCTCGGAGGCACGAACTATATCTATCTCCTTAAGCAATACAAGATTTGTATGTGGAATCTTCTTAAGATCCTCATAAGTAACCTTCGTTTCCCTTGCCATTGCAAAGAGGTCAGTACCATTCTGACCCGGGGTGTTGTGTGAAGAGATCATAATTTGGATTGGCAAGCTGCGCGAAATCAGAATCAGCCCTTTGGGAAGCAACTCACGTTTCGTAGATCAGCGAATGCTTTTTTGTTTCACGGAACCACCATCTACAACGAGTCAATTCCTAGTCTACAACGAACATCTTTTTTTGTGTGATTTGGATGAAATTCTGTTAAAGGAATTTGTGTATGGGTACACGTAGAAAAACGTTGTCTTGGCGTTTGAGTTGGGGACGGTTATAATAAGGCGAAAGTGGTTTGAACTCGTCAAAAAGAATACGTACGTCTGAGAAGCCCTCGTAAACTCTTTCGAACCCCAGAAGAAGAATCCTTGCTGTTTGTCGCACTCCAAGACCACCTCCATCCGAACTGATCAATAATTGATTTCCAAAATGGTAAA
>MZNV01001461.1:0-16012 GCA_002081555.1 Protostelium mycophagum | reverse complement strand
TATACAAATATTCAATATAAAAATACACTATATATAAATATACTATATACAAATATTCAATTTAAAAATATAAAAGTATACAAATATACAAATATTCAATATAAAATTATACAATATAAGAATATAAAGATGTTTTTAAAATTTTAATTTTTTAGAAAGAGAATAAAATTTGTTTTTGGTGCTTTTTTGGCAAAGCCACAACATGAGATAATACAAAAATTGGAGCGCGGATACGTTGCATATTCGAGGGATGCGATAGAATCGTTGTAGAATCGCCAGACTTACGCTCGAAGGTTTCCAGTGTTGTGTCGACGATAAACAACGGCCCAAAAATTCAGGACATCAAAGTTATTACGGAATGTGTCAATCTTTTTCATCCATGGGCCGCAACTTTTATTGAGGGAGGAGGTCAGTCTACAACGCGAATTTCGACCATCCACAATTATGAAAATTTCGTGAAATTTCGATTTCTGAAAATTCTAGGAATAAGGGCTCTCTTGAATGTTATCAAAGGAAATTCCGTGAAAAATAACACGGAGCTAATCTTAGAAGTGATATCTACAATCGACCTTCTCGTCATGGTACTCCAAATTTCACTGAAATTTCACTGAATGGTTGTAGATCGACGCGCAAGGAGTTTTGGTGGACAGACATGTCGTGCACTGTCTTGTCGACATTTTGGGATATGCAGACGAGGTGGTAAAATCCGAAGCTTTAAAACTACTTTCCAAACTGAATCACCAACACCCCGTAGCACACTGGTATTTAATTATTATTATCATAATTATTTTTTTGTAATTTTTATCACAAGTTTTTATTATTATATCTGTTATGGTAATTGAGATTTGATTTTTTGGTGCGCAAAAAAATGCGGTATCAACCTGCCTTTCATAAATTTTTGAATTGTTGACCAAAAATTAATAAAAATTGAAAAATCAATATTTCAGGGATGTTTTGGAAAGTCTCAAAGAAAATTTCGGCGAAAATTACCACCAAAGTATCATCTCCCCCCTCACCATCCAGGTGGGTCCCCATCTACAACCCGCTAAACTGACCCGTTCAGAACTGTTCAGAAAAAGAGGCGGATCTACAAGTTAAGACGATGACTTTTGTCAATTCGTTGGTGATTAACTATGAGGATCTGGCTTGTAGAAATTCGGTCAGAAATGACTTCTTAAAAGCTGGCCTGGACTCGGTTTTAAAGGTCCGTTGTAGATTGACATTTTTCATCGTTGTCAATCATAAAAAAATTTATTATTCGATCAAGCTCGATAAAATTCATTCAAAAATAAAACGAAAATTCGGTGATCTACACTGTTGTATGTCACCGAGATTTTTCCAAGAGATTCGATACAGGACCGAACCATAATGACGGATAAGATTCTGAAAGATAAAGGAGGCAAAGAAATCCGAATCACAGGAAATGAAAAACGAAGCCGAGTTATTTGAGAACGAACTGCTGGAGGACTACAACGAGCTACTGATCCAACTGCAAGACCGAGGAAATGACCCCAAGTTATTGCAATTATTACAGGTGAGTCGTTGTAGATGGTCACTGATCTACAACGTTGTGAATGACCGGAAAATAGCAATTATCCGAGATCAAAGCGTACACTTTTCAACACAGTCAAGAGATGACGGAGAAAATCAGCAAAGACCAAGTGAAGGACCTGCTCCACGTGAGTTTTCCCCGAAATTTCACGGAGAATCTGACGAAATTTCACGAAGAATCTGATGAAATTTCAGGTCATGTACCCCGGTTCCGAAGACCTCACATTGATTCCTTTCAACTTGAATACAACGGCAGGTGCGCCTCGTTGTAGATCGTAACATTTCCGGAAAATTGACTCGGATCTCAGGTCACGTGACCAATAATCTCGCGCTCCATTTCGCCGTGGAGAAACCAGAAGATTACGCCATTTTTGTTCCCGCCATCGTTCAGCAGAAAGACTCCGAATTAACTCCGATCTCCGAAAGTCCGATCAATTCACTCATCAGCTCTTACGGCTCTGAAAGCGGTATCCGGTGAGAGAAATCTCATGGAAATTTCGTGTTCGGATCGTTGTAGATGAGAAAATATTTTACGATATTTATTTTTTATAAAAATTGAAAATTGGCAGGCTTAGTGGTAGTGCCAGATCCACACTTGAGATACCAGATTCACTTGACACGGTAAATTTCCTCGAATTTTCATCGACATTTCCTCGAGTTTTCACCGTCAACACCGACTTTTCAGTGAATTTTCACAGGACTCGCCTATCAACTTCAACCCGTCACTGTCAGAAAATTCGCAGGAAGATTCAAGGAGAGGATCTATCAACGCAATTGCGAGGTCGTATACGAATAGGAGCGGGTCGACCAGTGGGCCCACTGGGATATGGCTTCTACAACCAGACAAATTATTGTTTGACTATGATCTGCAAGGAAGAGTGAGACCTTTTGATAAGATATCATATAATATGATAATATGTCGGATTCATGAGGCTGAAAAAACTTAAAATTTATTTAATTTTCGAGAAGATTTCACATAAAATTCGACATCTTCCCTGGGAAATTTTTTTAAACGAAATAAAATAAAGAATAAAATCAAAAAATAATATACAATAGGTATTTTGTGAATATAAACCTCGGTTATGGAATTTGAGGGTAGAATCCAGGATCAACAGTGTTGTATCCGTCTTTAGCATTCTAGTCGATCCCAACTCCACTGTTACCATGGCTCTTAAGCAGGTCAGCGATATTCCGAATTTATTTTCAACTTGAAAATTTTTTTGCACCGTGACAGGTTTTTGTGGAGTTGAAATTTTTCCACGTTAACTACCGTGAACAATCACAAGTTGGCGTATTGACCAGATCTGGTCGAAATCTCGCTGAAATTTCCAGGTCGCCAAGCGGTTCAAAGGATCTCCCGACGACTTTTCGTTGTTTATCTACAACTCTGTACAGACGGATACACCCCATAACGCAACCCCCTCCCTCATCGCCTCCATGCGGGAGAACAGTTCTGCAGAACCCGTCGACACGTTCCAGGAACTGGACGGAGGTTTGAGATATTACGGCAGGCAGGGGGTTTGGCTGTCAGATTGGAAAAAAATGATGGATTACCAAGACATCATAAGAGCAAATGTGAGACATCATACTTTATTTCTCCAGCTTCAGTTTTGATTTGCAGCCTGCGTAGTGCGGGGAAAATAGTTGTCGCGGTTATAACCGCATTTCTCGATGCGGTAGGAGTTTCGGAGTTTACTTACCGAGTCGAGAAACGCGGTAATAACCGCTCCCGCACTCCAACATTCCTGAGAACTAGTATGGTGTTTGACATCCAAATGACATGTGGCGGAGCCACATCAAAATCAAATGTCCATATGGCACAGCTGCAGCGAATAAAAGCAATACCACGCTTTGCAACAAAAAATCCTGCACATCTGTACCATTTTTCCCGCCAAGATTCTGATCTACAACGTTGTAGAACACCGCACAACTGCGCAAGAAGCCCGTGCCTGTCAGTATCAAACTAAACTCTACCGGGATCTCAGAAGTCACGCATTTTGACGAGGACGCCACGGTATCTACCGTGAAGACTTTCATGTTGAAAAACTACTTCAGCTCTACAACGAGCCAAGCCAACAGCAAAGACTATGGAATTGTCTTGGAAAAAGGTGGAGTTTTCATGGAAATTTCACTGACAACTCAACAGGAGATGAGGAAGAGCTATTTTTAGAAGACAACACAAAAGTCACGGAAGTATACCAAAACGTACGTAAATTGAGATTTCGTAGACATTTCATTCGTTTATTACGTTTTCAAAATCCACCCAAATTTCTTCAGAATTTTCTGAACCGTTGTAGACGCTGCGATTGACTTTAAGACCGAGACAATTCGTGGTTATTTTACCCGCCGCAAAGGGTCAAAATATTGACGGGTCAACCTCAAGAGCCACGGTAACTACCGCACTTTATTCAATGACGTCATCACTAAGTCCTCCAGATCAACGTGGAGATCACGAGGCCCGTGAGGGGTATTTTGGAGGAGTTGTGCAGGCGATTCAATTTTGATTCAGACGAGCACGTTTTATTGTTGGCTGATGACGCCAAGAAAGGTAGTTGTAGATGCACAATTTTATGTATTTTTTAATATTTTTTCGACTTTAAAAAATATTTCTCAAAAAATGATCCGTCTACAACGTTGTAGGAATACCACAAGCATTAGACCCCGAACTCTCTCTGCAAAACCAGAACCTTCCATCAGAAGCCTCACTTGTCCTCGCTCACGTGACCGATTCCGCAGAACGCCCCGTTGTAGAGGGCACGAATATTTGGAACGAACCCGAGGAGGGGGTCATGATGGAGGGGGGGAAGGTGGTGGCTGCGAGTCTGAACAGATTCGTCATCATGCTGACGTCACCGGAGGGATATGACACCTCATTTTTGGACACTTTTCTTCTGACTTACCTGTCGTTTACAACGGCAGATATCCTCTTTGAAAAATTGAAAGAAAGGTGATTTAAATTCAAAAAAATTCTCTGAAATTTCAAAATGTCACGAAAAAATTTGTCGAATGACCCATCTACAACCATCATATTCCCGGAAATCTCCCGGAAATCTCACGGAAATTTCAGGTTCAGAGTGCCGGAAAGCGCGGAAAGTAAGAAGGGAATCATTCAATTGAGAGTTGCCGTTTTCCTAGCGCGATGGATCAAGTTGCATTTCCAGTCGTTGCTGGTCTCTAACATCACACTGCTGAAGAGTGAGTCACCTCTACATGTCTCATTTGCTGGTTGTGATGGGTGATGACGTCATATCATGTCACACATATCATTCATGATCAACATCACATCATGCGGATCGACAAATGATTGACATGATGCGCATTGTATAAGAGTGACATGATGCGCATTGCAAATGAGTGACATGATGTCATTATGACAAACCATCGAAATGACAAAATCAGATGTGTGGTCCTTCATCGATCAGGAGATGATCGCGGAGGAGGGCAACACCTCCATGACAGCCATGGCTCTGGGTCTCAAAAAGACGATCGGGGGTGCTATGGACATGAAGCAGGAGCCGGTCTCAAAACCCCCGAAGCCTAATCTCAGAATTGTATCCGAAATTTCGTTCTTAACGATGGACGAAATGACAATGGCAAAACATCTCACGCTACAGACTTCGTCTATGTTTCAAAAATTGAAGGTAATTATTATTTTTATTTAAATTTTATTATTTTTTTAATAATATTTTATTATTAATTTTTTTGATGTTATTTTATTATTACTTGCTATTATTTTTATTTTAATTTTTTTGTGAATGTTAAGTAAATTAGATTTTTTCAGAGGTGCAAATAAACCAAATTTCACTTCAAGAATTTTTTGAATGATAATGGTATAAATTGCATTTTGGAAAATGGAACTTTCACTGAATTTTCTGAAATCTTTTCGGGATTTTTCTGAGAATTTTCAGCCGGTGGAATTATTCAATCAAAAATGGACAAGCGAGAGGACCAAACATTTGAGCCCCAATGTCAACCAGCTCATCCAACTGTTCAATCAGATGAGTTGTGCCGTCGCATCATGCATTGTGATGGAAGAAAAACTTCGGAAGAGGACCAAGCTGATGCAGACCTTCATGAAGATCGCAAAGGTGACAACTTGTGACGTCATCGTCTTTCTGTCACTATGGTGACCAGGTGCCTGGCAGCAGAGCTGTAGGAAATAAGAATGCGGCAAAGCCGGGTGTTTCGAGGTTGTAGATCGTCGTTTTTCCCGCCAAAATTATTTTCACGAGAACTTGCTGTGTAGATCGTCGAAAATTTCCCACCAAAAATGTGGAAGAACTGACGAGTTGTAGAACTTGAGTATCTTACGTAATTACCATCTGTCCATGGCCTTCATCTCTGGGATGAGTAACGCTGCAGTCTCAAGACTTAAATTCACAAAGGAAAAGGTACGATTTATTTCCAAACATTCACGGTAACAACCGTAAGATCAAAGAGTGTCAGACAGACATTTGATGCTGCGGAACAAGAGATGTCACTGTCAGGGTCTTACCGTAACTACCGCCAAGCAATCAGCAACGGAGACCAACCCACCATCCCCTACCTGTGAGTTTACTTCGTTGTAGATGGGTCATACGGATGATGACGTGTACAGGGGTGTACATCTGCAGGACCTTCTGTTTATTGAAGAAGGGAATCCTGACACTCTGGATGGACTCATCAATTGGCGAAAACGAGATTACATCGCCGATGTCGTGAAGCAATTTCAACGTCTACAAGTATGTTTACAACGCGTCTCTTCATTTCAAATGAATACGACTGTCTACAACGAGACTGATCTATTTTTAGACAAGGGATTACGTCTTTAACGATTTGGAAAACCACACTGAAGTTTCGCATTTCATATCACAACTACCACAACTGACAGACAAAGAAACATTCGAGGCATCCCTCAAAAGAGAACCGCGGAATGCGTCACGGTCAGATATACAATAAACGCCCAAAGAATATTGTGGAAATGTTTTGGTCAAGCCAAACGCGCGGCGTGCTTTGTCGAAGAGCTTTCCACCACGGCGACGGATTGTCATTGGCAGGTCTATAGGATTTATTGGTATGAAATAAGCTCTTTGTGGCCAATACGCTAAAGCTGGTCAAATTCCCGTCATATTGCGAGCTTTCTGCACTTTGGCTTGCTCATAGCGAAAGTAGAATGGATGCTGATCTAGTTATTTTAACTGTTCACCTCTAGGGCAGTTGTCTTCCTCATGCGAAGTCATTACAGAGTTGTTTGAGGGTTATCATTCAGTGTCAGTGTCGGCTGAGGGAGTGTGAAGGTAACTTGTATTTTACTCGAAAACAGCGGCACAAGAGATGTGGACCAGATCTGAGATGAAAAACGATCACATGATCAAGGAAGAGATCATTCCAATCGAAAAGACTGATTATGGATACGTGCAGAGGAGCCAATATCATAATGTTGAGCTGAGTCATGAGGAGATCCTTGACATTAGCAGCCCATTTGCAGAGACAGCACCGTCAGAGACTCAGATCTTCAATTTTTTGATCTTAGGAGACCAAAATGCAGGTGATCCTGTGATCTGAAAATTTGATACAAACAAAACCAAGGTAAATCCACCTTTCTGCATAGTTTTGGACATGAGAACGATCCAAATTTCCTCCAAATAACCTCTTATCTCCCAATTGTCAGTTCTTCATTTGTTAATACAAGGTGTTGTGATGATCAGGATTAATGAAAATAATGTACTTCAGATTTTATTTCGAGAATGACACCAGCTTTCAGCCAATAGATGAGCTGCCATATTTAGACACAGACCTGGCTAGAGGTAGTCTGCTCGTGACAAGGGATGACTTTGTCTTTTTCATGCAAGAATTTGGGATCAATTATAGAGTCGAAGACAATGGAGATGTCAATTTGCATGGTGATGAGCTCCTTCATCACAGATCTTAAAATTCAAAATTAAAATCATCTTTTTCTCAAAATAAAAAATGATTCAATCTGAAAATAGAGGTTATGATTTGTCAATGTCTACAGGTGCTTCTTTGACATCTACAACGCACTATGTCTTATTACAATTCTTGGAGATAGGAGGGGACCATTTGGATTCCATCATGGAATATTTAGATAATATGAGTATCTACAACCAGTCGAAATCTCCCAGATTCGTGGAGATTTTGCAAGGGTCAGTATGATGACATCAGTCTACAATGCAAATGGCAGCCGCTTTGTGGCACAAAGCGACCAGAGAATATATTCAAGCAAAATATATTTTAAAATATCTGTATTATTCTTTGGGTGATAATCATATTGATATCTGATGATGACGTCATGGCAGATCGATCAGGCTACTTTTGAAATCAAAAAAGACCCTGTACATGATCAATGCCAATAGTTTGCTCCACTACAACGAGGACATACAGATCAACAGGCACGCGTTTTTACGAATTGTAGATAGACTGAGATTTTTGAACCGACATATGGAGGGGGTAAAACATTATTTCATATCAAAATTCATTGAAAATTCAGGACCACGAGATCTTTCTGTGCGTTTCCAGATTCGACAGAAAATTCGGAGAAAATGGAGTCCTCAGCCCTTTTTCCACTTCCTCCATCTACAATTCCGTTTTCTCAGAGGATGGCGTGCTGAAATCGATGAGATTGGACCACTTATTGACCATGATGATCAGAAGGTGAATTCTTCACTACACAATATTTTGAATTTGTGGTATGGTATATACATGTATATCTACAACGAGACAGAATTAAATTCATATTAATTATATATTTAATATTTTTTGAGTTTTATTTCTTGAAGCAAAGTTGAAAGTGCAACAAAAAAAGCAAATTTTGTTTTGACTCGTTGTAGATATGCCAAAGAAGAAAGTTGGAAATTACGCGTTGTAGATTCCAGAATGATGGATCACAAGGACGAAAAAAATGATATCATAGCGACCGAAATTATGACATCTCTGGCGTCGTGTTTTAAATCGAGCATGGTGAACACCAGGGTTCAAGATCCGCAGGTGACTACTGTTTTTTATTATCCTGGATATTTTTCTGAGAAAATTCAGGTGTTTGTGACGCGGGAAATTTTCAGAGCCTGCGACCCAAAGAATTGGGCCTCGAATTACAGCGTTGTAGATGAGTTATGGACCCCAGTATACTGGTTCTCCTCCACAGGTATCTTTCCCGCCAAAATGTTCACTGAAATTCGCGAGATTTTCGGGAACATTTAGACGAGGCCCATTTTTTTGATCTGCCACCATCTACACTGTTTCAATCCTTTGAAACTACCGCCAATACGATGTCATCTGCCTTTTTATGCCTCAAAGAGAGATGGGATGGTCATTCAAATGCGACTTTGAGACTCTCCACCCCCAAGGGGGTGTGGGTGAGGGGTCATGTCATTATAGATGTACAATTAACTTCGACAGACATTGAGACCTCGAGCTGTGGTGACCGACAGGGTCTCGATACGGTTTCCACACTACAAGCCACTGTTGCGTCTCATTATGATCAACTTTTCTCAGAATATTCCGGAAGATTTCTGGGGAAGTTTAAGAGGAGGTGAGATGTCAGTCTTGATCTCTTGAGATGTCATAATGATGACGTCATCATGAATCATATAGGGAAATGGTGCGACAACAACACGCTTGAAGAGGTTAAAAAAGTCTCTGTAGACCTGCAAAACATCATTACAGGTGAATCTCTCGTTGTAGATCATGATAATACTCATCTACAATAGTCACGTGGACGAATCTGATCGCTGCGTCTACAACAGAGGATCCCCATGCCGAGCTATATTTAGATACATTCTTTCTACAACTGGAAGAATGGCTCATGTGCGTCAAGATATGCGATATCTCCACGAAATTTCCAGTTGCTCTTAGTTGTTCTACAGAACAATTTGAACTCCTCAGAAAGAACACAGAAGAGGCTCATGTGGACGATGGAAACATGATGATCACCTTAGACATCCATCTTCCACAATAAAAACTAGTGTTATCTGATCGTTTTCTTACCATGAGCGGAAGATACACTTGTGAATTTTTATAGAAAGGTCTACTTACGTCTAAAGCCGTTTCCGTGGTTTTGAGCCTGAAAGAATGAGCTCATTCAAACTGACCATCTGATTTGTTTGAAGAGAACCTCGAGTGACCTCATGTAACCGTCTTAACTTTGAAGACGGTCGGATGATCTCTACTGCATCTCAGTTGTCCATTGATCGCAACATGTTGTGGATGTGAAGCTGAGGCCGATTTCTCGGAGCTTTCCATCTACACAAACCAACCAGTGGGAGGTTGATTTCCCAAGATCTTCCATATATTGGTGTCATCTGTCAACATTTGACGTCTAAATCTCTTAATTTCTATCAGTTGGAACAGATCCTGATGACGTCGCCTTATGTGAAATCTACGGTAGTTATCGGCTTCTTGCACTCACCCTGGATCTGCCCCAAAGACACACCGTCTCACATTCTCGTCGAGATAACAACTCATCAAATGACAATGCCTGAAGAAGCTTCCCACCAAGAGGAGGCGGAGCGTAGGTTTCTCAAAAAGAAAGAGAGGCAGTTATGGGTGGAGTTGGATCCATTCAATGAGTTAGTACAACTGTTCAGCTCAGAGCCGAGCTGCGGCAAGAGAAGCATTGTTGGAGCATTTAAATTGAGAGGTGAAGATTATGATTCGTGATTGTATTGTTTCGCAGATGGTCTTGCATCTTAGACAATCTCGTTCGCTTTGATGTTCATGATCTCACATTGATTTTGTAGAGGCCACATATGAAGCCGAATCAGAAGACATCATCCTGATCAAATTCAAAAAAGAAAAGGTAACCTCCCTTCGTCTTTCGGGATCTACAACGTTGTAGTTGTCTTTGAGGGCCATAAATGAGGAGGACAGAGACGAATGGCTGGAATCATTCAAGACGGCGCAGGCGTTTTCTCTTTCTGCAGAGAACATGCTGAACCATTTGGTCCAAAAGGTCAGTTTAAGATTATAATTTGTGATGCTCACGTTAACAAGCACGGTAATTACCGGAAATCTTACCGTGATACAACACAAAGTCTCTTGTTCATCAGAACACAAAGATTTTTTCATGAAATTTCTGTGAAAAGTGTGTCTCAAAATTTCAGGACGACCCCGTGAGCTTGTACATGCAGCAGGCACTTCAGATGGGCGAAGTCGAATCTTCCAGCGACTTTTCGGATCTGACGGATCCCACCACCACAACCTCCATCACCGAAGATCTACTGCTCGGATCCGATTCCGGTGAGACTTTGAGATCTCGACGAAATTTCAGTCTGGAATTTTGGCGGGAAAATGGTCACTGACGGGACATAGAGGAGGATTATGTGGCGGAGGAGGAGAGGGAGGTGATGGATCAGCAGTCGGTAGAAGACCTGAAAGAAGCTTTAGGTGAAATTTCGATGAAATTTCGAGATGGTCAAGTGTTTTGTGTCTGCAAAACGGAATCTACAACGCGCCATCATAAATATCTTATATATGCAAAAAAACCAAGTCTGCATTTCCACGAAAGGATCAGGAATTCTTGTTCTAAAAATAGATCTCAAGAGATCGTGATGACATCATCACTCACCGAGTACAGAGGCTGAAGTCGAGGAATTAAGTGGGGAGACTGTCAAATTAAAAGAGATTGTAGATCCAGTCGCCCCCACCCTAATCCTCATGTTACGTCACTACGGTTGGTGAGTTGTAGATGGAATATTCTCCGAAATTTCATAGAAGATTACTGGAAAGTAACGAGGTGTAGTTCCATGTGTAGACAGACAGTAAGAGGCATCATCAACCGGAAAGCTGACTTCTACTCACTCGGTAAATTTCACCGAAATTTCTACGACTTTCCGACTCCAAGGAAATTTCGTCGTTGTAGATTGATCTTCCCAGGTATACCGTTGATCGCGGTTGCCCCCGGTACCACCAGCATGGCGAGGGATTTCGCGAAAGAATACGATTTCCCAGGGATCTTGTGTACAGATTCAAAAAGAAGAGCTCACGCCGCATTCCATTGTAGACGAGGCGCGAGGTGATTTTACATTTTTATTTTTTTTGAGATTTTTATGTCAAAGTTTTACAGTCTTTGACTTGGAAATTTTCAGTTCTTCGAAATATCCGCGAAATTTTTTCTAAACTATCGAAATTTTCTGATCGGGAAAGGTACGTCGCGAACCCGAAGTCTTTCGAAAAATTGTGCAAAGTCACGGCAGCCGGATTCCGGCAGACAAGAGAGGCGACGATCAACTCCAATTTAGACATTCTACAACTGGGGGGTGTCTTCCTGGTCTCGCCATCGAAGGGTTTCGTGTACCGTCATCTTGACACGGTAAGCTGACGTGATGTGTTCTTGATTCTGCGAGCATATCAAGAGCAAAATGCGAAAATAAACTATAGATATCCGCAGATGCGGCCGCATCTGCGATGCGTCTGCGAATGATGACTGACCGCGCTGTAGTTTGCGGGGGACACACCACCTTTAGATTCTATTTTGAGCGTGTGTAGAGATTTTCTTCAAGACAGCCCGGCTGAAAATTGGAGCTGCGTGCCACCCATCATACGTAACTGGATCCACATTCAACCAGAGAATCCGTCTAAGTGAGTGGATTTACAATCACATCTACAACGACCTCGATTTATTTTTTCAAGGCATTTGTCATGGCTGAAACTTTCCATTTTATTTATCTGACTCGTTGTAGAGACCTCATCAAATTCACCCCTCAACCGGGTTGGCACGTGGAGACGGGCCGTAATGACGTGGCGTACAGCTCCATCACGGCGAATCTGATCGAGAGCCGAGATCTTGACGTGCCATACTTCGCCTCTTTCTTTAACGGGAAACCCCACACTATTTATGTCGGTGATGTAGATGGCAGCATCACCCCCTCAGAAGGTCAGTCTACAATCACATCTACGACGAGACATTTCGCGAATATTTTTGCCGAAATTTTGCTGAAATTTCGCAGCGCCTTCGACGGAGTCACCGGAGTTATCTGTGACAAGTAACCCCATCGTATTAACTTTGAAATCCCCAACAGAACGCCACGACGCCCTCGCCCTCGTCTGGACCAAGAGGGTGACATTTCCCAGAATTTTCACCTGTCAAACTCTGAAAACTCGATGAAATTTCGTGTGAATTCTGAAGAAGACAGGGCACTCAGAGATTTTTGATTCCGAAGAAGTTGGCGGGTTCAGAAAAGGATGCCTTATCTTACGTAAAAGCGATGAACCCACAATTAAAATCCGCGAGATTTTACAAATCAAAAGACAATAATATGGTGGTAAGAAATTTCCTGGAATACTGTCCGTTTATTTATTTGAAAATCTTTCCAGAAAAAATATCAAGATTAAATATTTAGATATTTTAAAAAAAATTGAATGTTTAGATATTTGAAAAAAATTCAAACTAAATGTTTATATATATTTTAAATTGAAAATAAATGTTCAATATTTTTAAATTTAAAAAACTCAGGCGGCGATGATTGAAGTCGAAAAAAAATTCGTGATTAATAAATATAAATTCGGAATGATTTATGCCGGAAGAGGGAGGACAGAAAGCGAGATGTACGCGTAAGTGAACATCATGATATCGTATGAGACGTCTCAATTCTATTTTTAGCAACAAAGACCCGTCCCCTGCGTTCCAGGAATTCGTGAATCTGATGGGTACTACAATTGACCTGAAAGGTTGGTCGAAGTTTCGCGGAGGTCTTGACGTCAAGAACAATCTACAAGTAAGTACCATCTACAACGACCAATTATCCGAATTTTCCGAGTTGTAGATGGACTTTTCTGAGAACTTTCAGGGAGAAAAATCATTGTACACAACCTTTGATAGGTTTGAGATCATGTTTCATGTGTCTACAATGCTACCACACGTTCCTGGGAACGACGGTCAATACGTGGAAAAAAAGTGAGTTCTTCCGTTCTTCCACTGATGAAGTTTCTGAGAAAATTCCAGGAAACATTTCGGAAATGATCTCATTGCGATTATTTTTAAAGAAGGACCGGAGCCAATTGACCCCACCATTTTTAAATCCCAATTTAATCATGTTTTCCTCGTTGTAGAACCGAAAAAGGTTTGAAATTTCCCTGAACTTTCTTGACATTTTCTGACCCGTTGTAGAACGGCCAATACCAAGTGGCAGTGGCGTGTAAACCGGGGGTCAGACCACACTCCCCCTACCTCAACGAACCCGCCATCTACAATCACGGCCCCCAGTTTAGAGAATTTTTACTCACCAAGATGATCAACGCCGAGAGAGCTTCTTTGCTGGCCACAATGTTCGGGTCAAATATCAAAGTAACATTTCGTTTTCCGTCGAAATTTCGCTGAAATTTCGCAGGCACGAACCAGTTTCTTGTGTGACGTCATCTCCAGATCTTTGAGACTGTACAAGTATAAAAGGGTGGAGAGAATGGAAGTGAAAAAGCAAAAATCCGAAGAAGATATTTCAATACCAAAGTCCCCCGCCATCAAGTTGACAAAACCCCACTCTGACAGTGAGAATTTTCCGAGAAAATTCGAGGAGCTGACATGTGTCAGATTCAGACCTGAGTAGCTTGATTTTCGCGGGAATGACAAACATCTCGGGAACCACTACAACGCGGCACACCATATTTGTCGACACAATTCCAACAAAAGGAAAGATATACAAATGTGATAGTCTTGATGAGGTACGTGTACATCTTGCGGAAATTTGATTGAAATATGTCAGGCGCTGTCACCAAGGACACGGGGTTCAACATATATTGGATCGGAAAAGAAGCTGAGAAGCATTCTGTGAAGTTTCTCTAAAGATGTACAAAATATATAAATGTAAAGCTCCTTTCGAGTATTGTAACAGCGGAAATACAATTATAGTTACATGGATCGGAAAAGAAGCTGAGAAGCATTCTGTGAAGTTTCTCTAAAGATGTACAAAATATATAAATGTAAAGCTCCTTTCAAGTATTGTAACAGCGGAAATACAATTATAGTTATAAATGTAAAGCTCCTTTCGAGTATTGTAACAGCGGAAATACAATTATAGTTACAAAGTCACACAGTCTCGAAAAACTATTGACAGTGCCCTTTCCAAGATGACATCACTCGGCGATGTGTTGTGATCTGGCAACGGTTTTGTACCTTCTAAATACCTGAATTTTTGACACGGTAACTTCGCCTCTTCCCGTGGTCCATCAATACAGACGAATATCCAAAGTACTCGTTATCGCATCTTCGTGGTGTACTCTCCTTCACACACCAGCGAAAACATTTTCTCTGACAAAATCAATTTAAATTTTCGTTCTTGAAGACAAATAACCGAGTAAAATTAGTACAAGTAGATAAGTCATTGTACGAAATTTAAACGAAAGAAAATTCCGAGCTGTTGCTTGCATCGACTAGATTGGGGGTAAAAGGAGGGGGGAAATGCCTTGGTGCTTGAAACCTTTCAGGGGATGGATGCACCAATAATGTGCACTGTCTGATTCGCATTAAAGACGTAGGTATCATAAACGTAGGACTTTTGAGCTCCCTCGTAGAGTGCAGAATAGGCTTGGGTAAAGTGCAACGCTCCTTGCGTCAGATTGACTGACCATGCCTCGGATAACTTTTGTACAACAGTTGATTTTGTGTCGTCATGATGTCATGATGACAAGCCGACGCCGCGATGTAGAAAGAGTTTTCCACTGCACTGCGGCGACAGAATTGTCGCCGGAAGGTCCGAATACGCATTATTGGTATGAAATGAGAGCTCTTTGTGGCCAACATGCTGGTAAAATGCCCCTCAGATTGCGAGTTTTCTACATTTTGGTGTCGGCTTGAAAGAATACCGTTATTTCGAGGTCGAATTTGTAGCTGACAAAACTGAAGGAGGAAGGGAGGGTGCAGAAAGGGCCAGGGTGGCAAGGCACAGAACCTGAAGAGGTGTGGTCTGCATTTCTTCTTCTTGCTGAGAGGGAAAGAATGGCCCTGACCTTAGAAAAATAAAAAAGTATTTTGTCGAAAATTCTCGACAGCCTCGATCAAAGGCGGTTTGTCACGACGAAGCTGTTCGGGATTTTGGATAATAACCATAGCAACCATCTTTGTTCACCCTTGTAACAATTATAACCGTGAATTTTGCGTTATCATACCGTAAAAGCTTAACGGAGTTGCAAAACAAAAGGAAGTAACCAAGGTTACGAATTTTGCACCTTCAACTGTACAAGCTCAGTTGCCATCACAGTGCACCAACTGAGGCTAAATGAAGCTCTATAAAACAGCCTAAAACAATACAAGGTCAGTGATATATTTTCCTTTCGTTTAAATTTCGTACAATGACTTATCTACTTGTACTAATTTTACTCGGTTATTTGTCTTCAAGAACGAAAATTTAAATTGATTTTGTCAGAGAAAATGTTTCTTGATCGATCATTACGGTTTTCGCTGGTGTGTGGAGAGTACACCATGAAGATGCGATAACGAGTACTTTGGATATTCGTCTTTGATCAGCATGTA
>KV921048.1:0-21993 GCA_002081555.1 Protostelium mycophagum | reverse complement strand
CAATACAACAACTCTTAATAAAACCTCAGTCTGTCTGAAGAGACGGAGTTGAGACCACAGTAGTGTTTTGACTTCTTATTTCTTCACTGCTTCTGCATTCTGTCCCTGCTGTCTCTGAGCTTGAGACAACCTTTTTTACTGTGAGTCAACAAGTACTTTGTTGTCTTTAAAGAGGTGCCACCACCTACACCCTGGAAAGAACAGCTGGGCCAAACAGACGCCTCACATAACACCAACACTCAAAAACACAGATAGTCAAACTAGCATTATCCTCTATTTCAGGCTACTTCAAACCTGCCCAAAGATCATTAGACTAATTTGGACAAAAACTGTGCTCATCTGTCATTGTATCTGTTAAAAAACTGAGGCTCATTGCATCGCATCAGCCTCATATTACCTCTCAATCAATTGGTCATCAGTGACTTGTTTGAACCAAAAATACTCCAGAGACCAAGCTGTTGCCAAGTATACTCTTAGAGAGACTTAAGGATCAATTTAGGCACCAGCATTAACTTGCGCAAACAGCAGTTCTGACTCAAAACAGTTAAGACTTCTGAGACACCTGCACATCTTATAGTTTCTACATGTTTATATTGCAGTGCATATTTGCCATTAGTCTATGCACCACATATCTATTGATTCTAGGGGCATCTGTTTTCCCTAGCCCATTGTACAATAGCTTGATGACTATTGCAAGCTGCTGCAGATATAGACACAATCTTACCACTCCTACCTAAGGATACTATCACAACAAAACTACACAGTCATATAAAAGACAGCTGGATGAGGACTTTAAGAAGATAGAGGCAGTACTCTCTTATAAGGTAAGACGCTATGAATATTTGTATTTGTAATGAAATCATAAAATTCTGTATATCATTTCTCATTCATTTCATATATTTACATTGGTGTTTGCCACATCTCTAATCAATGTAGCAGTCAGAAAAAATTTCTTAGGGCATTTTTGTGGCCTGCAACAGAAAAGCTTTAAGATCAAGCACGCATGCATCTATTTACAGACAAAAAAAACTTTTTATAACTTGGAGTGTGGTTTAAAGAATGCTTCTGAGACCTTGGCTCTCTGTATCTTTCCAGTAGCTGTCTTAGGCATTCTTTGTGTGATATAGATTCTCTTAGGTATTTTGAAGGATATCAAATGCTTTCCAACCCAACTATAAATGTCATTATAAGATCATATCTATTTCTCTCACCTCCTCAATTCCTCTTCTGTGGTTGCTTTCCCATCCTTGAACACTACAGCAGCTTGGATGTCTTGCCCATACTTTTCATCGGGTACAGCAAATGCAACAGCTTCCTCCACAGCAGGATGCTCCAATAAGACATGGTCTACCTCCCCAGGTGCTATCTTCTCTCCTCCTCTATTGACGAGCTCCTATAGATGTCATGTTGATATAAATGATATAATACCTTGATACGGCCTGTGAGTGTGAGGTACCCTTCCTTGTCAAGTATTCCCTCGTCTCCTGTTCTAAACCAATTATCCTTATGATAGCTGCTTGCATTTGCCTTCTCGTTATTGATGTATCCCTTGGTTACATTGTTTCCTCTTATGCACACCTCTCCTTTCTCCACAATCTTACCATTCTCATCTCTTATACTCAACTCTACTCCTTGAGGCAATCCTACGGTTCCTGGCTTACGTGCCTGAGGTGGAAGTGGATTAGAACACACTTGGTGTGCTGCTTCAGTCATCGCATATGCCTCAATCACTGGTACCTTATCCTATAAATATCTATAATGCTATATCAATACATACCTTGTAGGTTGCCTCTAATGCGTGGAATGTTGCAGGTGCAAGAGAGGAGGAGCATGATCTTATGAACCTCAATTTACCCGTAGTTGTGGGAGCTCTGCATTGATTATCAATAGAAAGAATATAGGAGCTACCTGGAGTGAGGGCTGCTGAGAAGTATTTGATGTATTGTAGGAACAGCAGTGTACCAAGTGCATCCATCAGCTACAAATTCTTTCCAGAAGGTTGTTGGCGTAAATCTAAAGAATATAAATATGGGCAAGACAAAAAGAGGATTCACCTTGTGGGAAGAACTACAGCACCTCCTGATAATAAAGTGGCGAGTAGACCAGCGACTAGACCATGTACATGGAAGAGTGGCATCACCAAGAAGGTCCGATCAGAGGGTGTTAACTTGTATGTATTGATCACATTCCCCATAGTCTTATGGAGATTCTCATGTGTCAGAGGTACAGCTGTTCCATCAGTTATTATAATAATATTAATAACATACATAATATTTAATAACGTAACCATATAATACATAAGAAGAATAATACCCTTTGGTAGACCAGTGGTGCCAGAGGTGTGCAATAAGAGGGCAACATCGCCTGGTAACAAAGTGTCCTCATAAGAAACAGAGTTGACCGTCCCTCTCTTCTCAAATTCTACGTGGATCTGCCCTTGCTTGAAATAGACTTCGGCCACGGGAATGTTCAGCTGCAAAAGTCAGAGAATTGGGATTTACAGGCCTCACCTCTCGAGCTGATTTTATCGCGGGACAATCCTCTTTGGTTCCTTTCGGTACGAGAATCAATTTTGATTTGGAATCTGAGAAGTAAAACTTGAGTTCCTGGTGAGAGAGGCCGGGATTCAAAGGTGCTGCAATACCACGAGAGGTCGTCACACCTGCTTCGAATCAGCCTTTCAATTTGAAGACAAAACCTCGCACCGAGAAAAGCGATGACGAATTCGAGGGTGTTGCCCAAGAGTAAGGAGACAGCAGAACCTGGAGTTATAGAAGCACCAATCAGTATGTTTCTAAAATCTATTCTGTGATTCAGTTGATGATGAAGAGGAAAGTGTTGACCTACCAGAAACCTGCTTGCCCAGCTGATAATAATCAAGGGCTACTCCTCCAGGTACTATAATTGCTAATTGGGAGGAGAATGTTATATTCTTTGCAAATACGCTCGCCAACGTCGTCATCCTGGGGTTCTTGTTTGTGTTGTCAGAATTCGAAAACGGTTTTCAGATCAACAGATGTCCGAAATCTGCTCTCGGGCGCATCTGCGATTTCATTTCTGTCAACGCCTCTTTGCCCATCTAAGTCTTAAAACGGAAGAAGTGGATCCTGTCGTGGTGGTCGCGGGGGAAATGACCGTGTAGTGTTGTCACTCCTGTTTTGGATAATTTTTACTGTTCTACTATTTGTTTTCTTTTAATTTACCTTGCAAATTACTATACTTACAATAGTATTATCTAATTACTTATTAAATCCCGTGCAGTGTTTCAAAATTGCAGAATTTCTCTTACAAAAGGTATGCCGTATTCACAGTTATTTACGGGGTATTTCTGAAATCTGCGCAGTGCGGGACTCAAATTTGGGAAATTTTGTTCACAAGACGTTGTTTGTTTTGCTTGAGATGACATTAATGGTGGAACTTTTTATACAAAGCATTGTGGACTGTTTAAAACATAGAATACAGAGTACAAAGTCAGAAGTGTGAGCTGAAGAATCAGAGAATCTCAAAGGACTGTTATAGAAGGAAGTAACAACAAGAAGAGATGCACAAGATATGGTATATCTGCTCTGTTTGGATATGCAGTGCTCACTCTGTGCATTCTCTTTCAATAAATGAGCAAAAAATGTCGAGCATTTAAATTAAAAACCCAAAAAGCGAATGAATAGAGAATATATATTTAATGAAGAACCAGCCAATGCACGTCTTTAGTGTCTCATATTGATGAATGGGAGTAAAGAGTCACCAAACAAGTTGTGTAATTCTGCATATTCTTCCGTCTTGTCCCCTTCTGTTCTTCCACTGGTCATTGCGTATATAAATCCTCCGATACATTCCTGTTTTCAAATATCAATAATATTTTTAAATTTGACCGGCTGTGATATTCTTGTGTTGTGTGAAAGTATAAACTAAATCTGTTTTGAGTATTCGGTTTCTTTGCCGCAAGTCGCCAAAAATAATCACGAAAAAGAACAGAAAATCGCTCTTCAAAAATACGAGGAGCAATTCTGATAAAAGGCATCACTCACCAACAATGCGCCTTTCACTCTCTTTGCCTCTTCCACCTTTGCTGTATTGTCCGATGCGAGGTCTGGTTCAAGTCTTGCCATGTAAGATTTCAAATGGGGCAAAAGTAATTCTTCGACGACCTGGCTGTGTCAGGATGGTGATGAACGGTATGTGATGAACCTGAGGGCCAAATACAGACAGGCCTTTGATGGCTCCGTAATGTGTGGTGAGGGGCTTTTTCTCGTCTAGTAAGGCTTGAATTAATGTCTTCGTGACCCTAGGTTGCAACGATTTGTAAGCGTGTCCGAACCTGAAAAAATGAACTCTGAAAATAAATGCTTTGGTGCTTTAAAAAAACGACACCTACAGGACTCGAACCTGTGCTCCCGAAGGAAGTAGATTTCTAGTCTACCGCCATAACCAACTCGGCCAAGGTGTCCGTGTTTTCGAGAGCCGAAGCCGATCATTTTGTAAACAGCACAACACCAAAACTCGGAGCATTTCAAGGAGGACATTACCTTGAACATATGTGTTTGATGATAGCAGCAGCATAGTCTCTGAGGGCCCAATGATTTTCTTCTGGGCTGTTGCAAAGGCGTTTTCCAACCATACATGTCAATATGCAAGGCATAAGCTGGTGCAGCTTTATGTGTCAAGAAAAATAAGGAATGTTGTGGATGAGAAGAGATCTCTTCTGGTGGATACATAAGGTTCTATGAGAATAGACTCATTAGATAGAAGTGACCTCGTCATCCTCATCAATACAGTCAGCATGTCTAGATTCCGCAGATGGTGCATTACCTGTAAGCATCAGCTCAATATTCCAGAGACAACAAATTTGGAATGTAGAGTGATGAATATGAATATGTGTTGGCACAAAAAGAGTGCAAGATGTAATATGAAAATAGTTGTATGTGGCATAACTGTGTCCTCCGGTTTTACAGTAATATTCATTTAATATATTCATTTACGACTCAAACAAAAAGGATTATTATTTTTACACGCCAACTGTTCAGCAAAGTCTTAATACAGTCATGGCAGAAGCATCAAACAATCAGCAAGAAATATAACAAGAGCATAAAAGAATCGAGCACTCAAAACACATCTTCTATGATCACTATCCGCCACAAGAATGCCATTTAGACTATTTAAAAGAGATAGGACTTACTTGGTCAGGAATAAATTGTACAAAGTAAGGAACCAATTGGTGTATACCCGTGTCGATTTTAAGCTGTTCCAATACTGCATCAATTGCAGGAGCAGTGCCCTCCAGCAGTGTCGACCTCACTTTCTCAAAGTATAATTGCAGCTCCTTGCTGAGGACATGCTTCACAAGAGGTACGACCTTATTTGTGCTGCCTGTGGCCTTCCATACTGATTCTGAATGGAATAAGACCTTTACAGATGGAAAGACGAGACTGACCCTTCACTGCTGGCGTTGGGTTCTGAGGTATTGTGGGTTGTATGCCGTCTATCGCAAGCCAATGCAGTGAGATTGAAGATTCTAGAGGACATTTTGGTAATGGTGCATTTATCACCTATAAATAATGATTAAAAATAATCTGAGGTCAAAGTCAGTTACCTCATCGAAATCAATCTCTTTGTCTTCAAGATAGAATTTTTTGACATCTTTTGCTCCAGAAGTGGATGTCACCATCTTGGAAAAATGTAACGATTCTTTGGAGGAAGAAAATCCGTAGAGAGTCTCGACAGATCTGAGAGTGAGCGCGTGATTCACGTCGTCCACCGTCATTTTCTCACGTTTGCTGTGTCTCATGAATTTGGATGCCTCCTGTATTATCTCTCTGATGCGATATTCAACTTCAGGTGCAAGAGCTTTGGAGACTTCTGAGGATAGGTTGGATATCCCATTCGCCTCCGCGATAGATCGGAGCGTTCCTGGTGTTATACCAAAGGAATCGCTCATGATCGAATCAATAATCTGATATGACAAACAGATGCTTCGCGTTGTAGAATGATTTTACACAAAATTGGATTTTAGTGTTTCAGATGTCACATCCATGAAAGATGTATATCCACAACCAGTTTCTGTGGTCATAAGGCAAAGGCAAAAAATACATCAGTGAAGAGCATTGTAGATGAATTGTACATATGAAAATATGGATTAATTTTGATATAACTGATGAGAGTCGCGGTTAGCGTCTTTACTACCGAGTTCTGATGCGGCATTTAATCCACAAGAGGAGGAAAGCCCGAAGATCTCAAACCTTCGCAAAATATCGGGGTTCGACAGGAAATTTCAACAGCAAAGATCATAAGACATTTCCAAGCTCACAATTTTACAGAGCAACAACAAGCAACAACAATATGACCGCAAACCACGACGAACACAAGGGCTTTGGCCAGAAGATCAAGGAGAAGCTTCACATTGGTACACACCACCACAAAGAGGAACATCACACTGAAACTGTGAAGAAGACAACCGATGGAAAGGAAGTCAAAGAGACTGAGCACATCGTCAATCATGACTCTAAGTCCCCTGAGGTCATTCTTTACCATATCGTTGTACATGTGATGACGTCATGCAGGTTAAGAAGAAGACTGAAGTGAAGGAGGGCTCTCCAAGAGCTGAGGACTCTGTCCACAAGACTGAGACTCACAAGGACGAGACTGGTGAAAAGAAGATTGAAAAACACGAGACCAAAGACCTTGCTGGAAACAAAGAAGAAGAAAAGAAGGTCACGGAGAAGGACGCCGATGGACATAAGCGCGTAGAAGAGAAGACCAAGTGGAACGATCAGACCAACATGCCCACTACCAATGCTAATGAGATGCATAAGCAACCAAACATTGATTACACAAACGCCCCCATGATGAACCAAAATCTTCCTCAAGGACAGGTAAAATAAGAAAAGCATTACAAGATTTCTCATCCTCTTTCAGTTTGTTTCCATGAAGCCTTTCGAGACACCCATCGTGTCTACTACTGTACTTCCCCCCTTGGAGAGGAACGCCATGTAAATTGAGAGTCCCACATAAACGAGCTCTTGATTGGTGCATTTTCTTCATCTCTTATTGGTGTTTGTGTTGTGGAAGAAGGATCTGTTGAGATTCACAAAGCATTCTCGGCTAAAAAATGACAGCTCTTCCCGAGTTATCCCGATTCTCAACTGGACCAAGAGGTAACTTTTACGTGCCCGGTGGACCAAGTGGGTCGTCTCTATTTGCTGAGAAGCAATCGAAGACACAAGTCGCTGGTGTGACCCACTACAATTTAGAATTAATCCGAAGTAACTTTCGGCATTTTTTCCTCTCCTTCGGGAAAGAAGGAACAACAGGCCAACTTCTCAGACACAACCACTATGTCTATAACCTCATTCGATCTGTCTTTTGCCAATGAACAGGTCTTGATTGGGCCACCAGACATCTTTAACCTGCTAGAAGAGATAAACTCTCGACAGAGAAAATCATATGCAGGCGAAAACCGTTGGATTCGACCTAAACCGAGAGTAGGCATTGCACAGGTATATTCTAAAGATGAAAATATGGCACTTATAGAGTTTCAGAACGCTATACAAGATACACCAATAACGGTGGGGATGGTCACCGTAGATTTAGTGGATGTTGAAGGAGGTCCCTTGCCTGACGTTATGCAGAATTTTCTATCGTCACATAACGGAAAAAGTCTATTGTTGGATTTAAAGTCGCGGTGTACGCCACCATTCACGCTGAAGGCAAGAACTTTTACACACAATCGACCATTAAACTTGAATAGCTTCACCCTGACTTGCCTTCAAATACACTGTACAGATTGAAATTCACCGTGAAATACACAGCTTTGGAACACCATTTCGAGCAGATCGTCCTCTCAGGCATTTTCGCTGCAGAGTCAAATGCTGGGAAGAAGAAAAAGAAGAAAGCACAGAAAAAGGATGAGGAAACAGACAGGAACAAACCAGAGGTCGAAAATACCAGTCATTAAAAATGATAATTCAAGGAGGCTGTGCATATCCCAAAAAAACTTGACATCCTTAAAACTTAAAAATCCTCCATCCGATAGTGGTGGAAAGTGCGGGAAGGTCGCCGGGATTTGCAATATTGCTATTTTGTGCTTTGGTGGTTTGATGGCTGCAATACCGAGAGTCCATCGTTTGGAATTATAATGACTGGAAGAGATTTTTTTGGAACTCGTTGATTGGTCCCTTGTCCGGTAACAATCCCTCTTGAAAATCAATCTGTACGTTGACATGTCACAGGTACCCTCTTCTGTGAGCATCGTCACAATAGCTCTCGCCTAAAAATGATAGGAGTATTTGGAGGATTTTGTTAACACGTGCAGTAACATTTGTTTATTTCATGAAAAAAGATTTCTAAATAACTTGCTGTGGAGGTTGTAGATCAACCCTCAAAAATCCATTGCAATGCCGATGTGAGTATCCCGCATCCGAGATCCATAACGCCACATGTCCTTCCTTGCTCGGCGCAACAGCACAAAGCGATTGAAAGACAAGGATAAAAAATCTTCGACTTCACCCGCAACAAGTCGTGCCTCTGATACTGATTCACCTCTGTCCTCTCCTCTTATCCTTTCGGATGATTCTCCATTGAGAATCAGTCAAGAAGGTTCTAAAAATGGCCAAGATGAATCGGTACAGCAAGAGAATCGAAGCATATCTAACTTCGTTAGGAGTATTCATTAGCCTCAAGACTGAGTGTTAGTTCACTACTGATGCATGATAATGGTGCTCCAAAGCGTTCCATCAGTTCCGGGTCTGTCCGAGTCACACAATCCGCTTTGTCAAAAAAGGAAAAACACATCAATGTGGAGATTGGATCTTTGATAGGTACACCTCTATGTTGGACACAACCTGGTTCAGAACCAGATCAATTTCGAAAGAGTATGTTATTTGTCAGATTCCAAGAAAAGAAGAGAAAGACGGACATGGATTTGGTTGGTGTTACAATGCCATCAAGTCCTTCCTCACCACTCCCTTTAAGTCCACCCACACCACAGAGGAAGGCGACATCAGACAAATTATTGATAAAATTATGCCTGCCTCTATTAGAATCGAGTCTCGAAAAGACAGTACTTGGAAACGGTAATTCCATCTATATATAGAGTTATTTATTACAAGCTAGATCCACCAGGAGAGAGCTGCAATAATTTTATAGAGAGGATGGCCACAAAATATTACAAGAACCATAGCAGTAGCACAGGTTTCACTCTCAAAATATCTGGCATAGTGGAATATATAGAGGGCGACATGCCACTCACAGACATACCCTACATTCAAGAATGCATGTCGCACGTCCCACCAAGAAAACCAGCTCTATCGCTAGTGCCAGGCAAAGTGGAGGACAGCGAGGAGGAGATCTTTCCGGAAGAATCTTCCATCGTCGATGCACAGATCATTTACGATCAAGAGAACATCAAATTCGCAGACAGAAACTGGGAAGAGCTCACATGCTTGAGTGTCTGGGATGTAAAGACAACTTATCGCCTCAAGATCATCGGTGTCGAGAATTTAAGAAGGTGAAATCTCCTGAAGGAATATAATATTTATATACATAGATATATGGAATACCAAGGTAAATACATGTACGTTGCTGCACAGATATATCATGGAGGAGAAGCGATAGACAATATGATGTTGACCAAGCCTACTCCTTCCTGCACCAACCCACGGTGGTCAGACTACATACAAACAAATATATTACTGTGCAATATACCAAGAGTAAATATCATCCTACTTCATCTTTCTAAAAAATATAGGCGGCGAGGATATGCTTTACTGTCTATTGCTCTGAGAGTGAGGATATAGACATTAAGAAGGACACACCTGTTGGGTGGGTGGCATCACAGTTATTCGATTACAAGAGTGAATTATACACTGGCATCACAACACATAATCTTTGGCCCGATGATAGAGCTAATCCAATCGGTACCTGTGTCGGCAATGCCAGTGGTGACGCACCCACTTTATTTATAGACGTCCCCACTTTTCAACTGCCAGTCGTCTTTCCAACCCATAATTCAAGCCCAAAAGATGCGGGTATATAATATATTGATGATCTGTTATATTGATTGTTGTAGATGTAGAAGCATGGGAAAGAACAGAGGGCGACAGAAACAGGATGAACATATCAGAAAGGAATAAAGAGGAGGAGATCCAGATGTTGGTATCCAGAGATCCACTTCACCCAATAGAACCAAGACACAAGGATTTATTGTGGAGGGAGAGATCTTATTTAAAGGAAAATCACCCCAATGTACGCAGATCGACATAGATCTCGATCTGATCTATCCAGGCATTAACCCAGTTGTTAAGATCCGTTCCTTGGGATGACAGATGTGCTGTGCAAGTATTACACGAGTAAGTATAGATCTATATTGCAATTGATAATCTAGAAATAGTATGTTGGAGTCTTGGCCGAAAATAAACGCGGAGGACGCTTTGGAATTACTAGACTCAAAATATGGTGACAACAAAGTCAGAAATTTTGCAGTGCAGTGTTTGGAAGAATTCAGTGACGATCAACTGATATCCTACCTCTTACAACTGGTGCAAGTGAGATATCATGTTATTTTTATATGTGATATTAAGATGTGTAGGTGTTGAAGTACGAACCTTATCATGATTCTTCATTGTGTAGATATCTACTCAGAAGAGCTTTATCTAATAGAGATATCATCGGTCATCAATTATTCTGGTATCTCAAGGTATTATTATTTTATCTATATATCTATAGATACGAGGAATAACCAGTGTAGTCTGAGATGCACCAAGAGGAGATTAGTGAGAGGTATGGGCTATTATTAGAAGCCTATTTAAGAGGATGTGGTACTCACAGATTTGAACTCGGAAAGCAGGTAATTATTTTTATCAATAATAATATATATAATAATATATAAATATTTGTATTTATGGTTGAATACAGGTCCAAACGATGAACCGATTGGTGAAGACAGCAAATCACATAAAGACAGTCAAGGATCCAGTAGAGAGGTTGAAGGTATTCAATACATTTATGTTACTAACACAATATATATATAAATATATTCATCTCATTTGCAGGTCCTCCACAGTCAACTAGAGCCGTTGCGAACGATGCCGAAATTTAAATTACCGCTGAACCCTCAGATAGAAGTATCAGGCATACACGTGCCAAAATGTAAAGTCATGGATTCTAAAAAGGTGATCTATATTTAGACGATCAGATCTTTCCACACAATGGATATACTCTATCTGAAAAATAATATTGCAGAATAACTATGTGTGATGATATTATTCGAATGAATGATATTATATATTATGTTTACAATATTATGTTTACAAAGAGACAGCTACCTCTTTGGTTGATATTCAAAAATGCCGACGAGAGAGCAGCCGACAAATATGTCATATTTAAGTCGGGTGACGATTTAAGACAAGACATGCTGACGTTACAAATGATCAGGTTGATGGATAAGGTAACTGTTATCATATTAGTCATGCAGCAGTGTTGGAACGAAATACTAAGATATCATGACGCAAAATGCATGTGTTGTCATAATAATAGATTTAATATGAATAGTTGTGGAAAGCGGATAATCTAGATTTACGTCTGAATCCTTATGGATGTATATCTACAGGCTTTGATCAGGGCATGATTGAGATCGTACTCGGTGCTGATACCATCGCCAAGATCACCAAGGTGAGTTGTTTTATTCTAATTTAGAACTGAGATATTCAGAAATACGGTGGTGCGACAGCTGCCTTTAAATTGGCTCCCATCGCGGACTGGCTTCAGAAGCAAAACGGGGGACAAGACAGTGAGCAGTATGCGATGGCGGTGGACAACTTTGTACATTCGTGTGCAGGGTATTGTGTGGCGACTTATGTATTGGGAATCGGAGATAGACATAACGACAATGTCATGCTCACTTCTGAAGGAAAATTATTCCACATTGATTTCGGTCATTTCTTGGGTGAGTGGATAACTTAACAGTATCTTGGAGTGCATTTATCAATTCTCTCTGCGATATATTTAATTATGGTATTTTGCGTAACAGCAATTTGCCAGCATATTCCTCTGCATTGCATTAATTCAAAAGCTTAATGTCCTCCTTGCTGATTTTCTGGCGTTACAGAATCTTCGGCGGACAAATTGTTGTCACAAAAATGAATTGCATCGAGTTGATATGAAAATAGGTAATTACAAGAAGAAGTTTGGGTTTAAGAGGGAGAGAGCACCATTCGTTCTAACTCCAGACTTTGCTTATGTCATGAAAGGAAAGGACTCCAAAGAGTTTGCAAAATTCGTGGAGTTGTGCTGTAAATCCTACAACATCCTCAGAAAACATGCGAATCTGTTCATCAATCTGTTTGCGATGGTGAGTGTCTTATGGACATTGCACTTATACGTAATTCATGAAGTGTGTCTAATGGTGACAGATGTTGAGTACCGGAATACCGGAGTTGAAATCAGAGGAAGACATCGAGTATCTGAGGAGTGCCTTCCAACTAGACCAGACAGAGAAGGAGGCAGAGGAGAAGTTTACTATACTCATTCATGAGAGTCTTGCGACCAGGACAACACAGTTGAACAATGCCATACATATATGGGCACACTAAATATATATAAGTTGGCCCATGATCAGTTTTATCATTTGAAAGAAAAATAGATTTTGTGTGCTCAGGGCATGCTTTATGCAGACTGGGTGGAAATCACTGCATCCTCTACTATTTCCACACAGTGGCATGGCTAATAGGGGCATGTGGGTGGGCCTTAAGTGTTGTATTTCTGTTTATGTCTGCTCAGAGCATGTGTGCACCTCGCTCAGCTATACAACTTATTGCAACAAATATCTATCTGTGCATCCAGAGCATCCTTGGACAGCCAGCACAAGAATTCTCGCACAATACCCATGTGTAGCAGAGAGTACATTACAGGATAACAACAAAATACAGCACATCAAAGAAGCCACAAATGTATTTATTGTTGTACTTTAAGAGGTGTGCCCATTCCTCCTTTATCAGGTGTATGAACGATATGCATTAGTATACAATATGTCACAAATCTTTCGTCTGCAACCTCTGCTGAGCCTCCGATGAAGCCAATGGCGTCACCAGTGGCAGTGCAGGCAAGAGCACCTCCACTCATTCCTTTAGCAGAGAGGGCACTGACCAGAATAATATCTGGACCAACACCCGTCACTTGGCCAGGAATAATGTGGGAAGTTACCTTAAGAAGGGGTGTGATGCCCACAAGCAAGATACGTTGGCCTTGATAAGGGTCGAATATGGTGGGATAGGAATACACTGGGTGAAGGAAGGGGATATTGAGTACAAGGGCGTCATGACAACCATTAATGTACTGGATATAATCCTTCACCAAAGTTCCTAATCCATGTTAGTCTAAAGTTGTCCTTACAAACATTCATTGATGGTCTATCCATCTTACCTCTGTTAACTTCTTGCATCTACATCTGTAATAACCTCTAAGCAAATCTTGAGTGGGTCATTTTCCTGGTTGCTCTCCTCCTTCTTAGAGGGTTTTCCCTCTTAGCATGACTGCTCTGCAGATGAAGGCAGCTGATAAAACACGTTTTGTAAATGATTTTTTCTCTTTTTCAACTTTTGACAAAAAAGAGATCGTGGCGAAATTTTCTTCAGAATCTGTGATATGGAGAACGAAGACCTTCCAACATTGAGAAAAGTGGGACGTCTTGTAGGTCACAAAGATGTGGTTTTGTGTATGGATGTTACAAAAGATGTTGGTAATCTCCTGTGTTCTGGCAGTGCAGTAAGTTAAGACACCGACAGTCGATCATCAACTCAGACGAGATAGGATGGAACTTTGAGGCTGTGGGAATTGAAGAACATTCTCAAAGGAGAACCTCTTGATGTCCGAGCAATCAAAAGCTTGATCACTTCCTCTGGAGAAGAAGTGCGTTCATTGGTCATTATCATCCAGTTGATATTTCCAATTCGAAATCATGTCTGAAAATGCAAGGTGACAGCAATTGCATTCAGGAATTTAAGAGATAGAAAAGAGAAGAAGGCGCCTATCAAATCAGCAGAAGAACATGACAATCCAGAAGAGTATCAATTGTTCGCGGCTGTAGGCGCGCAGGTGTCGTTTCTCATCGTATACATTCTATAATTTAAAGAATGATTTGTTGAATCATACAGATCCATCGGTTCTCCTTGAGCGATGAATCTGTTGTCATAAGGAAATCCAGCATCTTCCCAAAATACAATAGAGATGATATCAATCAGGTCCTCTTTCTCATTTTCTGTAAATGTCTATAAATGAATAACAATATGATATTAAATGGAGTAGATGAGTGTGTACAGAGGTCTTTTGGCAGTATGTGACGACAGTGGCGACGTACAAATTTTAGATATTGATCACAAAGAAAACATTCCAAGAATTTTCAAGACGTTAGACCGTGAGCATACTAATGTAACAGATTCATTATTTTCAAACATGACCTCTTTAGATCTGCACTGGTGTCGCCTTTAGACCAGGAAAACAAGAATGTGAGTTCATAATGAAAAAAGAAGTATTCTTATTTATTGATGACGTGCGCAGTGGTGACATGTGGTCAGGACTGTAGAAGTGTATACTGGGATTACATAAAGGTCAGACCACTCGCCGTATTCGATACCAACTTGGGTATATATCCCAATTGTAAATCGTATGTATTCATCTTCTTCAGGAGCAGAAATTAATCGTAGTGGAAACAGTGTACAGATGGTCAACCCGCCTCTCGCACACGGTTTGGCCCTGTCTCCTTCGGGTGATCTATTGAGCTTGGCACTTGCAGATTATTCAGTCTCCATATATCATCTCCCTTCTAAAAAAATCCTCGAGAAGATACCAGATGCACACTCGGCTGGAGTATCACAAGTGTGAGTCCTCTTCCCTTCTTCACAAAAAAGTATTAAAAATATTCGAATCTGAGTAAAGAAAGAATGTAAGGGAAGACAGATTATTCTACGAAGCAGAGGGGGATACACGTTTAGTGAGTGGTGGAAATGATGGGAAAATAAATATTTGGTCTATCCCCAGCAGTCACTTTCAGGACCCAAGGTAACATCAGATTCAATAATTTGACGGGATTTTAATCATGAATAGGCCAAAGACAGCAGTAGCAGGGAAATCTGCCCTCATTGCCTCAGTCAATCACGGAAGCAAGATAAATTGGCTGTCTTTCATCCCAACGCAAAAATTGCTCTGTGTGGCCGACATGACCAAAGACATTACAATATACGAATTGTTTTAGCACCTGCATTCTTCTCATTCTCTTTGCAAGATGTCATGGAGCTGATCATCAGGGACCTTTTCCTTTATAGATTGAACCCAATGATAAGCTTCGAAAGAGATAATCGAACAGGAGTAATTCATCTATTTAAAGACGACACCAAGTTGCCTTGTGTTGTGAATGATTTGGTGATGAACTCCTTTCTTGTTTTTTTGTAATTGCAAGGATAACAAAATTGGATCGGCTTGTGTTTTGTTGGGCGGATTTTTGAATCCATCCAGAGCATCCTTTTTGGTTCGGGTTCTTTGGATCGAGTGGATATCAGAGGAGCACACGCAGCATCCTCTATAATCCCATCTTAATTCACCGTATTTTTCAATGAGCAGTCGGTTAGGCGATTTCGCCAACATCTATGATCTCCTGGATGAGTCAGACTCTTCAGGCATAGAGTCTGGCAAGAAGGCCAAGGAGGCTGTCGAGCAGAAGAAGGCCGCAGCCGCAGCTGCTCTTGCTCCTACCGTAACTGCTAAGCCCGCAAACACTCAAGGTCAGAAGCCCGCTGGAAGAAGTAGGATTTCGATACTGTTTTCCTCCATTCGTCATCTTAATGAATAACATCTTTCCCATGATCATCATCTTTTGCATCAAATTTTCTAAAATCGAGATCTGATCATCCAGTTTTCATCTGTCCTGTGCATCTGTTTTCATTCTCAACGTTTTAGGCCCCAGAACCGATCGTCCCCGTGGACCCCGCCCTGATGGTGCCCCTCGCCCAGAGGGTGAACGCCGTCCCCGCCCTCAAGGAGAGCGCCGTCCCCGTACCGAGGGAGACAAGCCCCGTCGCCCCAGACCCGCTGAGGGAGAGTTCGCTGAGTCCGGACAGGTATTTCCCTCGTTTTCCTGAAATACTCTTTATATTATTATTACTCTATTCGTTATTACTTTGTGGTGACATTATATATAGGCCGCTGCCAGAGGAGAGCCCAGAGCTCACCTCCCCAGAGATCAGGTCAGAGGACCCAGACCCGACAGAGGATACGAAAGAAGAAACAATGGTGACCAAGACACCAGACCCGGCAAGCGCGAGTTTGACCGCCGCTCCGGAACCGGAAGAGGGTACGCACCTCTCGCTCCTTTTTGTTAATTCTTTTGTAGAAAGGAGACTGCCAAGGGAGGCGCTGGAGCCGGTAACTGGGGCTCTGAGGATGCTGAGGCTCACTCTTTAGAGGGGTAATTCATCATTTCATATCTAACATTGCTAATTTTTCAGACAATCCGCCACCACCGCCGCTGCCGTGGCTGAGGGAGAGACCCAGAAGGAAGGTTAGTCTTTGTTTTTTAAAGAGTTTCTCAATTCAAAAGGAGAGGAGGCTACCGCTGAGACCACCGCCGCTGCCCCTGCTGAGACCACCGAGGCTGCTGCCCCCGTCGAAAACGAGCCACCTGTGAGTCAAAATATTTATATGGAGTTATCTGATTTTGCAAGGTCCGCACACTCTCTGCTTACCTTGCTGAGAGAAAGAGTACCTCCGCTGCTCAGCCTTCCAGAAAGGCTGGAGATGGTGAAGATTCTTCTGCCTACAAGAACTACCAACCCTTTAAGAAGGAGGAGGAATCCCTTTTCGCCGTCGAGAAGACCACCAAGGTACTATTTGAATAGTCATAATTAGATGTAATAGAGTTTAATGAATGATGTAGGTTGTCAAGACCAAGGAAAAGGAATCCAAGGAGAAGAAGGTTTCCGCCGATCAAGTTCTGAGATTCCAGCAGGAGAAGAGAGATCGTGAGGATAGAGGTACCAGAGGAAGAGGAGGCAGAGGAGGCCAGGGTGGTCAGAGACGCGGAAACAGCCAAGGTTCTGCCTTGAACTTCACTGACGCTTCTGCTTTCCCAGGACTTTCCACAAAGGCCTAAGCAACAAATGCCTCATGCAACCAACCGCGACCGACCGCGAAGACTTGGAAAATACAAAATTTAAAAACAAAGGGTAGTTTCTCAAGTTTGTTCTACTATCACTTGTCACGTTCAATTTATATTATCTTTTTGTGTATTCTGCTGTTCTCTTTTACTTTCAATCGTCAAGAGCAACCAAAAGTTCTTTTGAAGAAGACAAAAGTTGAATGTCTCTCTCTAGTGTGTCTAATTGTTGCTCATATTCTTCCTTTCTGAACGAGATGTGAGTCCAATCAGAATCACAAGTCAAATGAGTCACCTTTGCTTCTGTGCTAATGTGTTGAGAGCAACTGGCATCTGTCTGTATACTGCTTGTACACGCTCGTAGTTTGCCCGCAGGCCTTCGAGCATTTCTTCCTTTTCTTCAGATGTGAGGGCTCTCATCTTTGGCTTATTTCCTTGCCTTGCTCTCTCCTCAGCTTCTTTACGGTTCTCGTTCTCTTGACTAAGAACTTTTTTGACCTACTCAAGAATTAGCTCTTTATCATTACGGTACTCATTATTTTTATTATTTTACTGACAAGTAAGTGTTGGGTACTGACCCCAATATTTTGATTGATTGATAATAGTTGATTTTAATCGAGGTACACACCTTTTCCAGATATTTTGGTTGTTTTCCAAAATCAGGCTTTTTCGTCCAATCGAATTCGGTTGTCTGAGATTTTTTGGGAGCTAGATCAAGTTAAGCTTCGTCCTATTCAATCATAGAGGAATCCTGACCTGTGTGTGCAGCATCCGATTTGTTTGTGTGAATAAAGTTCTTCTGTGTGACAAGGCCCATGACTGGTTTCTCCGTGACCTTAGGCACTGACTTCTTTAAAAGTTCTTTGTTAGGTCGATTGTCGGCTGTAATCAGTCAGGTCTACAGGACACAACAATATCATGAAGGTGATTTCGATCGGGTGAACACAAGGCTCACTTTTCTCTAATGGTGCTGTCTTCTCCTTCTTCTTCAAGAAATTTGAAGGATCTCTTGCGACAGACTTTGCAGGGCCGATCGTGCCGGATAGCTTCTTCTTTGTGCTCGGTGAGTCTTCTAATCTCCTTGGCTTGAACTCCTTCTTTACCACAGGCGGAGGCGCATCTTGTAACAGTTCGTAGATACTCTCTCCTGACATGTCACTGTTTTTCTGTGCTTGTGTTGTCACCGTTGCCGCTAAGAATAGAAGTTCGTTGTTTTTGGTGTTACAACGAGCCGCGATGATCTGATGTGAATTCGACATTACATTTCGACGAGTGGTGCGCACACTGTGCACAAAACAATTTATTTGTGACAGAGAATATTAAGCACATTTTCACAGAATGCCCAGCGGCCCAGCAGATAAATTGTGAGATGTGGGCAACATTGATGGCACAGATCAAAAAGTACATTCGAGTTCGGGAAATACAGCCCTGGGTTACGCTGCCAGGCCACAGTACGACCCTACCTCAAATTCAAGGTGATATGCAATCGGACTACAGCTTCAAGCAAGTGACAAAAAGAATGCGCTGCCCAAAAGTAGAACATGTGCAGATTGTGGAAGACGCCGTCAAAAAATTTAACGACACCTTACCACAACGGAAATGGCAAGCCAGATGCAAGAAAAATTGTGAAATTTACCCAAGAGGGGGGCGTGTGGTGCCCCTCCCCCGCCCCCCCCACCGCCTCCCCTGATCTGATACAGACCTTGTGTTTAGACCCACTGCAATCAGAGTGGGAGGGGGTGGACCTCACAAGAGAAAAAAACCAAGCTCACCATTCAACACCGCCTCGCGGCGGCGTGGTTGAAAACACAACACCCACTGTAAGGACCTGCACGAGTCCAACTTTACCGTGACTCGTTCACGGTATCGATTTCCGAGTCACGGTTGCTTACCGTGTGGAGTCGGACTCGTGCAGGTCCTTAACCCACTGACAACTTAAACAAATTGATGCAGCTCGTAGATAACCTCTGACATTTTTTGTGCTCTTATAAAAATGGAAAATTTTAATTATTATAACTGACGCAAAACCAGGCACCTCGCGGCGCCTGGCTCAACATACGACACAAGAACGCACTAACAGCACCAGGAAAAACCACAAAAAACATCTGCCGGCGCCTTGCGGCACCGGCTCTTAGAGCAAAGCCAGACAAAACTCCCCACAACATTTTACTGCAAAATTAGAATACACACCCTAGCCGGAAGGAGGCAAGGCCCAGAGGCCAATTCCACATCTTCGAAGAGAAGCAGCCTCAGCTGTAAAGCAGGAGCACTTACGTGCGAATAAAGAAACGAAACGAAACGAAACATTACATTTCGACGCAAAGATGGGGATCTCAATGAACAGACCACTTAGAAGATGGGGTGATTGGGCCGCAGGAAGACCACCTGTCCCTGAAAACGAGCCCATTGAGAATCCACCAATGCCAACAGATCCAAGAGAGAATGATATACCAGAGGTCAGGGAACCTACGGAGCAAGAGAAGAAGAGATGGAAACAGATGGGTCTTTCTGAAGATGGTATCGATTATACAGTCCGGCCAGAGGACGCTAAACCATTTCAACCCAGCCCAGCAGATAGAAGCTTCACAAGAGATGACAGAGTGAGAGTATATCATCAGAGGACCATGAGAGATCTCATCAATCCACCCCCAGAAAGAAAGCGTTATGAGATTTATGGTGTGAGAGGTGGCTTTTCAACAGAAGTAGCACAATGTTTGGCCCAAAAAATGCAAGAGAAAGACGAACAGGTGAATGATCACAAAAGATAATCTCAGATCTATTGACATACAATAACAATGAAGTAACCTTTACTTAGATCTTGGTTGAGGTGACAGTTGTAAAAGACAATAAGTGGCCCTATCTCGCACAGAGCAAACACAATGCCTTCAAGAAATACGAGCTTGATCTCAAACCACCCTTCATTGTAGAGACACAACCATATCAATCAATACCGTCCTCTTATCTCGGTGGCACTGCCCAACTGGCCAAGCTTGCAAGGGAGAAGTATGGCATCGACACCAACGAATGTAGATGGAGGAATTTTTGATGCCTTTGTTTATTTTTTCTTATCCATCATTCATTCTGGATTATTATTCACCTTCAATATTCTCAACTTATGCGAGAATAGCATTAAATTAAGGCCGTCTGTGACAACTCTGGGCAGGCCAAATTTTGTCTAATCTTTTTATGTGCGCAAATTATCTAAGGTGCACGAGACGTTTAAAAATTATCACTAATTTGTGCTGGCTCTTGTCAGAATATTTGCAAATGTGCAAAATGTATTCATCTCAGCAAGGCACTGCAACCAGAAGCAAACCCATTCCTGCAGGAGCAACGGGGCTGGTTGTAGTGCAACATTACGAAATAATTGAATTCATTTTTCTGTAGAAAATCCGAAGACAAGTTCAGAGAAAAGGAAGTTCGGTGTGGTAAGAAATTTCCGTTGTGGTTTGTTTTGTGGCTGGGCAAGGATGACAGAGGGTCTCTGGCTCTTTCTTCTTGCCATAATCCTGTTGGCCCTTATAGTCACGAGAACGATACACTATTATGCGGATCTCAAACAACTACAATGGGTTCCTTTCATCTTTGTATGGATCGGGCTCTTTCTCAACTTTTTTATGCTGATATTGTTACCGATAGAGGTCACACAGGTAATTTTATTCGTGAATCAACAAAACAAAAATTGACAAATCAAGTCCAAATGGCACGCTTGCATTGAGAAAGGAATCGAGGATTGCACAAAGCCATACATCATTTTGAGTAGAGAATTTCTTTTCATCACTTGGAACATCACCTATTGGTCTCTTTACATAATGTGCTGGTAGGTTATACACAGAAATCAACCTATAATTCCTCTTTTGCACTTGAAGCAAACTGTTCAAGGAAAGCAACCTTGTAGGTCAAAGAAGAACGTGTTGGCTTTATATGATTTTGCCACAATACATCGAACAGATGCAAGCTTTTACACCCATAAACAGACTATTCAGTTGACTGACATACTCAGGACTGCTCTTCCTCTTTGTCAATCCTATTATGAGTGCGGCGACTTCGGTGTGTGGAATAGGATGAAATCCGCAGTGAAAGACAATCTGGTCTTCTACGCAATTGCGTTAGTCATTGGTGTCATATTGCTCATCTTTGCTCTGGCCACTAAGTTACTGGCCCTGTAAGTTCAAATGTCATTTTGACACTTGTTTACTAACAAGTTTAATCATGGTCTGTATTAAAATGACAGGTTTCAGTGATCAGTTACTGGGAGTGATAATTGCCTTAGGAAATGCTTGGGGATACTCATCACTTTTCTCGGATATGCCATCATTGAACTTCAAAAATATTATTGGTTGCATTCAAATGATCTCAAAACACTCAATGTCTATCAATTCAATGCTGTAGTATATAAAGGTACACATATAACATATAACATATATTAATACATCTGTATATATATCCAATTAAAAATAAATAGATTGAGTGGAGAGGTGTCTGGCTGGAAAATTGAGAGTGATGGAGGTAATTACGATTACACCATTGTAGATGTTGAGATATATCAGCAAATAAAGAAGTATTCTGACAAGATGAGCCCAACATATCCATACAGAAGATATTTAGACAATATGATAGACAAGGTAATGACAGTGGTTAAGAGAGTTTTAATGATGGAATAGTGTGGGAGGGAATATAGAATGGTAGAGGTTAAAGAATGCAGGAATAAGCTAAATTATAATCCTGATCTGTTCCTTATATATTCCTGTTCTGTTCCTTCCATTTTTAATGTTCTTGATCTTGTTTTGGAATTTATGGTGCTCTGGTGGAACAATCTAGGCCGAAATTTATTTCTTTCTTTGTGTGTTAAGCATGAA
>KV921047.1:2923-13572 GCA_002081555.1 Protostelium mycophagum | reverse complement strand
CTACTCTTGTATCTGCAAGTAACATCTGCACTATTTCTGTATGTCCATGTCTTGATGCCATCCTTATTGCGTAATTGTTGATATGTGATGGGTCTACTCTGCTGTCTGCAAGTAGCATCCTCACTACTTCTGTATGTCCATTCTCTGATGCATTCCTTGCTGCATAATTATCACCTTCTGATGGATTCACTCTGCCGTCTGCAAGTAGCATCCTCACTATCTCTGTATGTCCATTTGCTGATGCTTTCCTTATTGCAAGGTTGTTATCTGTTGTTGGATCCAAATCATGTTGCAGCAAAAGTTTGATGAACTCTGCACACATTATATAATAGTGATGAGGTGCCAAGAATAATCTATCCACTGTCACTCATCAGCATACACTCAAACATCACCACCATCTAAAATGTGTCTGAAAGATGATTTGTAAAATCACTTTTTGTTATGCAACACAACCCTCACCTATGTCCCTCCATTTTCTGCAAACTCTCCTCGCTCTGACATATGCTATGTCCTGACCGTCTTGCTCCCACTGCTTTCTGATCTCCCTCTTTGTTGTGCAGAGAACTGTCTTCAATATCTCTCTTGTCACATCTTGGCTTGATGATATCAGTCCATTTTCCATTGGTCCTCTCCTTCTTGATTTCTGGTTGATGTGATTGGTTCAAAAGAAAAGGAAGACTGAACGATCACATGTTCCGCGGTTATTACCGATTGTTGGTTCGTATTTCATGGCATCTTTGCGCAGAGGACCAGATCAATCAATGCGGTGTGTTTGGTCTTTCGAATCTCAAAGAGAATTAATCTCCCATAAAGTGAAACCACAAAGATCTATGTAATCATATACAGGCGGATAGAGTTTCTGGAGTGGAAACAAGTCAGCTAAAAAGGTGTGGCGAAAGGCAAGTAAGCCTCTCCTGAAATCCTGATGAATAGAGAGTCAAACCCACACATTCATCTTCTGAACAAAAGTTTCGTAAAATAAACTATTATGGGTCGGCCACACAAAGGCTACATTTTATTTGAATGGTATGGATTACAAGGCATTTCCTCGCGCCAACCGAAGAACCACAGCTCAACAAACAGTGCATCTTTGTGGCACCTCAATTCGACAGTTGCATCATCCCATTTCCACTTATCTTTCAGAAGCCATCTCATCACATCCATCTTCACATCAGGGACCTGCGTTGCTCAGAGGATGGCACATGGTAAAGTGATTTGCAATTGTATTTGGCTCGCGCGAAGCGCTACAGCTTCTGCATTTGAATTTTCGGGATCTGATTACCTCTTCATCGTGTGATCTCTTTAGTTCATCACCATCTCGGTAAACTGGATGGAAAAACCGCTCAGTCGGTGCTCTGAAGTGATATGTGGCATCAGTATAAGCAAGTTCTGCTTTGTATTTGTACATCATCGCGTTATAGAGGAGGAATGGCTCAAAGTCATTTCTGATCTGAATGAGCATCATCAGGACGTCTAATCGGCCGGCACTTCCCGCAGAAATATAAAGGTAGGGTTCAAAGGGACACTTTTCCTCATGTAAAAAACGGATCATGTCTAAGCTTCCAAAACGGATTGCTGCCGAAAATGTGCTGCTATTCCAATCACATCCGAGAGCGTGGAGCCTCTTTAAACTCGGCAGATCATCATTCTGGGCGGCAATGCGACATGATTTGTTGGACCAGGGACATCCTAAGTGGCGGAGCCAGATGATTCGTTCTGATTTGTTGTCATCTTCATTGTTGATCAGAGCATGCATCGTCCTCTTGTCCCAGTCACATCCTGTTGTAGAATGTCAGAGTCGTTGTAGACTGTCAGACATTATCCTTCAAAAGATTCTTCACATAATTAATTTATACACAAAATACATTCAAATGCAATCTTATATTCTTGAGACAAAATAATTTTTATTAGATTTGTGGACAAAAATATTTTATTGTAAACAGAAAAATATTCAAAATAAATTTGACTGCTGAGATATTACCCGGCGGACACGCATTCGTACACCTCACCAGTTGCCATATGATACACGGTAACATTAACGTGTCACTCACAGCAACAGAGCGGTAGTTACCGCAATTCTTTTTCATTTTCAAAATCGTACTTTTTGGTGATTTGTTCTGAGACATGATATCTCACCTTGTTGTCTCAGCCATGACAAGATGTCGTAATGACACCCCGCAACCGCAGCTTCACACACTGTGGGCCCCATAGGACAATCGTTACGCCTCAGGTACTCAAGTGCGCCCAAATTACCGTGCCGGGCGTAAACTGCGGCCGTGCGAGCATCCCAGGGACAAAATTTATGATGGCGTAACCATTGTACAATCTACAACTAGTCAGAATAAATAAATTTTGTGTTTTGCGAATGCAACTCGATTTGCTTTATCGAAAGAAGTTGAATCAAATTATATTTCACAACAACACCATTTACTTTAGCAGAAGAACGGTTTGTGAATGTTTGTACCGCTCATTTGTCGGATCCCACAAGGATACAGAAGTTGAAAGACATCATGATGTAACATCAGAATAATGAGATTTCGTCTTGCATTTCAAGTCAAGGACAAAATCATCATCAAAGACACTCACAGCAATGTTCTCTGCGGAAGCGCAAGCATCTTCTGTTGGGGTCAGTCCCAGTTCCAATAAGAATTCCATTATGTCTATACGGCCACTCTGTGCTGCCATGACGAAAGCGCTGTTTGAAAATGGACAACCAGCTTCATTCAATTTCTTTAGCATTTTCAGTTCACAACCCGTCTGAATCGTTGCATCGACAACTTCTGATCTTTGGAAAGGTGCACCTTGTTCTATGAGCCAGGTCAGGATGTCAAAATGACCTCCGTCTGCAGCTGAAATGCAAACCGTTTCATCCCAATCGTCGTGTTTGTGGAAAGCAGATCGCTTCTTCTGTCCTCTTAACCATTGTATGATGTGAAGGTGGCCAAAGCGGGCCGCTTCGCTGTAGATGATGGCTAAATCTCCTGCATCTCGGGCCAACACCCATTCTAAAAGCTCCACGTTCCCATTTCTAATTGCTGCATAAATCCAGTCTAAAAGGTATTGTTGAGCAGTGATTGATTGTCGATTCTCTAAAGAAGTATAGAATGCTTTGATGACCGCGATGTTGCCAGATTTAGAGGCGAGAAATGCTTCTTCGGCACAAGGGTCTTTTAGATGAAGGCGATTAAGCCACCAATCGGTTACATCGTCGTCTCCTGTTGGAAAAATGACCTGATCTGGATGTATATTGTTCTCCTTGTGTTGTCGTTGTATAATCTGACTCCACTTGGAACATGTAAAAATGAGTGGAAGTTGTTCTCCTGCAGTGAGAAGGGAGGTGATCACTCCCAAAACGTCCAAAGGGATGCTGCTGATTGATGTCATGAGCGCATGATACCTGATTTTGAAAATAAAAATAAAATAGACAAAAATTATTTATTCCTGCCAGCGAAAATCTCGTATTCACTTGGAAAAGGACATTACTTGTCTTTCTTGCTGCACACCGCGGTAGCATAGGTTGTGTTGTGCAGAATTTGTATTCGTGACTGAGTCCCTCACTTAGACAGTGACAAGCGGTTCTAAAACAAGTAATCAGAGCGCAAGAGAACCATAGGAAGCTTGAAGAACCTGATGAAGCTATTAGATATCCTTATACAAGTACAAGAAACTCTCGAAGCTGGTTGAAAACAAATATTTATGCTTAAAATAAAGGTTCGCACTTTTTATGCGACATGCGTTTACGATATCGCGATGGATCACTCGGTAGTATTTTCAATGGACTTCCTCCACGTAAGAATGGGTAAACCCAAAACCCTCACGCAAACTTATCACAGGAGCACGCAGTAACTCTTAGGAAAACAAACAGAAGTAAAGAAAGATGATGCGGTTTTATTTTGGAACAACAACAACCGGAGATGAGATGCATGGAGGAGGAAGGTAAAGAAGAACCTCCACCAAAGAAGAGACGAACAGAAGACGCTTCTGTTGAGAAATACATAGGGAGGTAAGCGCTTAGAATGTGAATAGAAGGATATGCTGACAGAGGATAAGGGTATGGCCTGACTCACCGAAGAAGTTCAAGTCAGGTGGAGGTTCAATATGGACATCGAGCGAGAGGGAGATCATATACTCTCACCTTAGAGCTTTTTGCAAAACACCAGCAGAGCTCATCCCCCCTCTTCTAAATGACATCTCAAAGGTAACATGATCCTTGCCAGATGTTAAAAGTTTGTTCTAATGAAATTGAAGGATACAAAGCGCCCAATGATAGAAGTAAAGAGGTTCTTAACCAGTATAGATCTCAAGATCACTTCTCTGGCAGAGTTAACACGAGACGATGTCAGAGCCAAGTTAGGTTTAGAGAATGAGTCGATTGAGCACCTACCAATCAACGAAACATTTATAGAAGAGGTAAACATCTTTATGAAGAATCCTATTAGACAACCTTTCATGTATTATTGATTCTGATCATTTGATATCTGATTGGAGCTGATAGCAACTTAGGTACTAACACCGATTGCACAATCCTACTCTCACCTTATAGACTTCCAATCACTTTTACATCATCATATTCAAAACAATGAAGAGGGACATGGGAGTTACTTAAAATCTATATTTATTCAGAAGGAAGAACTCAAAGAGGAGATTTCTGATCACTATGTCTATCACGTGGACATTAAATGTAAAGGTGATCTCGAGGACGTCAAAAGAGATCACAGAACAGACATTCAAACGGCTAGCTTAGCAGGTGATTTAAACACAATCTATCCTGTTTTGACTCTTGATCATGCCCAAATGTCTTTATGAAATCAATCACATTTCCAACAGAAGTTCTGACAAGATTCAGCCGTATTATTGTCTAAACTGGTAAATTTTGTACAGAAACTAGTCTTCCGCACAAAGGCTGCACAAATAGAGAGAGAAAATGATGAAGGGCCCAACCGTATTTTACCGGTAGATTTTCCGCATTGTAGATAGCCAAAATCTAGGTCTAACCCCGCACAGAGTCAGGTCTGCCCGGAAGACGTCAGGTTAGCCCTGAGCCTCATGCCCAACTCTCCCGTAATTTTCGACGAAATTTCAGAGAAACTCACCGGAATTTTATGCCCTTCCACCTTCTTACGGCTGGTCTACAATGTTGACGATAAGATATCTCTATCTCTGGGGTCAATGACGTCATTACGTTTCGCGGCGGAGGGGTTTCTACTCTCGGAGTTTGCGGAGTTGCGAAGGCGGGAAGAGGCGATTGTAGATGGACATCTCACAAAGGAAGAAGTTGAGATCGTGTGGAAGGTGTACAATGATCATATTTTGAACAGAAGAAAACGTCTATAAATACATTTTTGGTTTTTTATCGCTGGGCTTTCTGTTGTAGATGTTTGGATCCACAAAGCAACAAAAATTGTTCACAAAGACTTTGAGGTGAAATTACTGTGCATTGAAGGCACATTTGAATTTTGAATATTTCATTCTGCCGCGAAATTTTTATTTGCCCTTTCCTCGCTCGAGTCTGCATGATTCTTCATTCTTGCATCTCCATCATTGACTGTAATCTCCTGCGACACTTGCACGATCGAGTGTCTGCCTCCTATAATCCTCTCTCAAGAGTGGCATCAATATGGTCGCGACACATAATGTTCCAATGAAGACCCAATTCATCGTGATCTCTCCCATTTTTCCATCTGGATGATTATGTGAGTAATGATCATTGCATTCTGCTGCATCAAGAAGACATCTCGATTTTTGTGGCAAAGCCAGACAAAACATCAGGGTCTCTTCAGTCATCTCTTGTGCATCTTTCCGACACAAAGACACTTCGAATCGGTGAGACGGATGTTGGCAGGGCACAAAATGATTCTTTTATAAAATAAAATTGAGATAAAAATCACTCACCTAGAAGGAGGAAAATGATCGCGACTACATTGGCCTGAAAAGATCAGCTCGGTTGTAGATATCATTGTAGATGCTGAGAACGTACCGGCAGGGTAAGGATCACGGTTGTTACCGCTTCTGATATTGGGAACGTAATTTCTGCCGCCAACTGATCTTTTGAGGAAATTTTTTAAAATATAATTTTTTGAAAGAGAAAATTTTTTTCAAACTCAATATATAATTATTCAAAATGAATTTTTTTTCAAAATTAAAAAAATTAATTTTTTTTCTTAGAAATAATTAATACCTCAAAAGCGAGGGGGTTTGTGGTGTTCAGAGCTAAATTTCCAATTAAACAAGAAGTAATGAGAAGGTAAAAATTATTTGGGAGAGATCCCAGCACTTGCAATTGAAACCTGCTCGTTGTAAAAACGTTTGTAGACGCCCAAAAAGTGAAAAGACTCACCATGAGAAGCCACAGGCGGAGATAAAAAGCAATAAAACGATTGCTAATTTTAGCTTTTTGACAAAAGGAACCCAGATTCCCGCCAAAATTCCTACGAGGGTGGCGCCTGACCCAAGCCAGGCGATTTGGTCCTGAATTTTCTCAGAATATTTTTGGGGTGGTGCAGCTATTTTTAGCAGCTGAATACGATGTACAAGATTTTTATGTTCTCTGTGAGATGTTGCAATAATAAAATCGGACTCTGATCTATTTATAGCAAAGCCGTAACACAAAATCTATTTTTAGTGACTTTTGAAAAATCACTATTTGGGATCTACAACGAGACAATTTCCCGACCTGAGTGTAGCCGAGGGGTGTCAGACTTGGCCCTAAAGAGGCGGACCATCCTGTACTAAAGCCTTGCGTTATGCCAATACACACCATTAATAATAGGTATGATGGGATCTGGGGGTTGTGAATTTTCCGGGAAAATTACGATCTACAACGCACTTTCATGGCTGCAAAAGAATCTCTCCAAATAGAATTTCTCTGCTCTGGCGGTGCATCTGCGAGATTCAAAATTTGAAAATGAAATTTGGCGGGAAATTGTGAAAATTCGAAATTGGCGGGAACTGTGAGATTTAATTTGGGAGCTTACCGTGCATGTCCTCGTGGCTTGCCGCGATGGATGAAGAGGCTGTAGGAGGTGTTGGCGGTTTAGAAGGTACAGTTAAAACCATCAATAATAACAACAGCCCACAAAACGCTGTATGAGCGATGATGAGATATTGCAGGTGTTCTGATGTCTTAACGGCTAGTGATTCCAGGAACGCGGCAGCTACTCCGAGATTCACCAGGCATCTACACTCTATTATTTCTAACCTTCAAATCTAATCTAAAACATTTTTTCAAATTTTGAAATCCAGTCTTGAAATTAAATAAATTTACGCTGTTAGATAAGTAGAGAGATTCCTCTCATCTGTCCCGAACCATAAGCTGGATAGACGCGTAATTCCTTGTGTCCAAACCACCCCACAAACTGCATTTAAACCCTGACCGTCCGATTAATTTTAATATTCTACGAACTTTTCTTTATGGTCAGGCAGAAATGGATTTGGACCTCACGGTTCCGTACCGTGGATTTTCACGGTAAGTGACGAGATTTTTTGCAAGGTCCAGATTCGTCACCGCACTTGCAAAAAATTTCTGTGAAAATTCCAAAATAAAATATTTTTAATATTTTTGTACAAAATTTCACAAAATACCTCTGAAATTCCGAAAAAGGTAATGGCTGGTTGTAGATACTCACACTACCGACGAAAACCCACGGAAAAGTCGACGGACCGGTTGCTATGATGCGTAAACCGCTGCCCAATGTTTGTATTAACATGAAAAAAATCATCTAAAAATAGATCAGCCTCAGCCAACAAAGATTTGGACAGTGTTAGCTTTTGTTGAGCCGCACATCACCAACACCGAAAAACCATCCGATACAAGAATTGTGAAATGATGCAGCAGATTATCACAATTCTCCACAAAGTTTTGGTTTATTCGTGCATCATAAGAAAATGTAATGTGATGTGATATTGTATTGGACTTACAGTATAACGAAGACCGACTCTATCTAACATCCAAGTCGAAAGAGGGATCACCGGAAGGTAAATGACAGAGCCCAGAGCCTGTTCCTGATCAGGCTTTCCAGAAAAGTAATCAAAACACACCGCGATGGCATTGATGGCATCCAGTGAAACGCTATATCTCTGTTGTGTTGGAATTACGAGAGTTCCATAAGTTAACCAAATTGCATTTTGCTGTGATGTTTAATTCTCATCACTTTGGTATGGAACAAGTCAATCAAAAAATCTTACCATAAGACCTGCGAGACCGAAGACGAGAAGAACCCACCATCTCCGTTTATATAGTTTACCCAAGATTGGTGTTAGTGGCTGTGGCAGTTCCCTAATTCTGGAAGTCGGTCTCTCATTTGTTAAAAGAGGTGAGACTTCGCTTTCATATGGATCATAATCATATGATCGAGTCTGATGAAGAGCAGGCGACACGGCCCAGGAGACATGCTTGCTTTTGTGCTCTTTGCGCACCTCTATCGAGATGGCCGCTGGTGCGGATGTCATGTTTTCTGCAACATTCACTCTGTCGCGAGAAGCAAAATTCGCATCACGAATGTTTCGCAAATTGCCACTTTGGAATTTTTCAGAAACCACTAAGTTCTTGAACGTCTTTGGTTCTCAGCCACTTTATGGACAAGAAGTCGTGTTGTCCAGTTGTCTTCGCTTCGCAATTGTGGACTATTCGTGCAGCAGCTCAAAAATAAATTTCAACAATCAAGATCAAGGGTGCCACAACCCCTGAAAAAAAGCAGCAAAGAACCGTAAAACTTTTGCGGTCCTTAACGAGATTTCTTACCGTGCCCAACCATTCATTTCCGCGGAAAAACCACTTTCCCAAGGAGTTTCGTTCAAGATGTCAAACTACAACGCGCGCGAGTGATATGTACATTTTTATTTTTGTGGTGATTCTTCGGGGTCTTCGTAAATGATTGATAATGGCTCGTGTTCAACTTCATCACAGAACTGGTTCTCTAATGTGGCCTGTGATGCACTCAGTCATTGAGGTCTGAAGGATCATTTCACCTCTAATGGTGAGGTGAACGAACGTAACTCCCTCATCGTTTCAATCAGCTTCCTCCATTTGGGACCTTTTCGACTGCATTCCGGCAGGATGACTTCCATCATGATCTTCTCGATGTGTATTGCTTGTTGTGAAGAAGGTGAGATGTGCTATGTCTTTTTCCGCTTTCTTTGTCAACACCAAGGTGTCAAACAAAACTTTGCGTTTGTTAGCGCATGACAAATAAAATTCCAAGTGTTGGGAGAAATATATGTAGAATGTGGGGTCATACTGATGATACACATACAAGAGATATGGGGTGAGACAAGCTGCACAATGACAAAGGCGTTGCCATAAGGAGGTGAATTCAAGGCAATGAGTTTGGGCCGAGGAGAACTCGGAGCATCCCAAGAGCAGGGTTGTTGACCTGGCATTGGTTGGTTGTTCGCCTTGACTCACTATGAATTTTGCCGATTAGGTTCCGGCAGCCGTCAGATTACGGAGAAACTTTTTGATTACGTACCATAGGAAAATGTTAGGGCTTCCACGTGATATCGTGGAAGGTTTTAGGTTGTGCCGGCCATCTACAAGCGTTTTCAAAGAAATCATTTCTTGGTAAATAAATATGGTTTATTCGTGGAAATAGCACGTGACTATGTTTTAGGCAGTCCTCTTGTCATTCTTGGCCATGCAGGTGTGCCAACACGAGTCATGTCAGATGTCAACTTTCAAAGGAGGGAGGGCCGAATACACCAAGAGCTCCAACAGCATATATAGTCACCATAAGTCTGCAACAGGCCACCATGGCTGCAGTGATTCCTGCAAAGTCTGTAAACAATATAAGATTGTTAGAAAGGTATGTTCATATGACATTGAATTTCACCTCTGGCTGATCACTGATCAGGCTCCTCCACAGAACCAATTCAAGTGTGGACATGAGGGATGTCAAAAGTCTCTCAAGACTGAGAAATATCAAAAAGAGCATGAAAAGGATAAGAAGATACATACCAAGTGCCGATTGGACTGCCAAGCATGCCAGAAATACAAAATGTCAATTTCAGGTTGGTTTTCTATCTTTTCACATGCATGATCATGATCTCACCTCTGACAGTTGATGACATCAAATCATCAGTTGAGTCAGCAACAAACCAATTCAAAAACAATGCCACTCTTGGTATACAGGATTTTGAGAAGAAATGGCGTGAATCAAAAGAGTATCGAGACTCAATCATGATTCTTGATCCTAATCCAAATGGTGGAATTGCTCGTTTGAACCAGTCTGTATTTGTGAAGATGGTGGGAGGCCTACGTACGCGGTACTCATGCGAGGTTCGACGTTCAACTGTTTCAAGAAAGAATCCCAAAACACAGAGTTGAACTGTGCCTCTATCAGATATAATATGCTCAGGCATTCCGTGGTGCCTGAATATCCTATTGATATATAAAGTCGCTAATTTTTCATCCGTAATATCTTTTATACACGGTGTGTAATGCGCCATTTTTGTGTACCTGTCTACAACAACTAGAATGGCATTGTAGCTGTCACAAGGTGGCAAGTCTGTCATGAAATCCATCGCAGGTCTTGATATAATTTTCGATGTCTGCTGTTATTTTTGACCACCAAAAATCACGTGTTATTGAGTGTGAAATTTTCTTCACACCAAGATGACCCACTGTGATACTATTGTGTCGTTCGCTAAGACAA